>JANTPZ010096070.1:0-33464 GCA_025593235.1 Vachellia pachyceras | reverse complement strand
TGAAAAACCAACACCTTCGGTATCTTTACATTGTGATAGCCAATCAGCTATAGCTACGGCTAAAAATAAAGTCTTCAATGGGAAGAGTAGACATATTCAATTGAGGCATAATATTATAAGGCAGCTGCTAAAGAATTGAGTAATCTCAATCGATTATATGAGATCAGAAATGAATTTGGCGGATCCGTTGACAAAACCCCTAGGGAAGCAACAAATTATTGAAACAACGAGGGGAATGGGACTTAAGCCAATTTGAAATTAACGGTGATGGTAACCCAACCTTTGTGATTGGAGATCCCATGAAGAAAGTTCATATGGGTAAGAACAAGTCACTTGTTAATTCTGCTAGCACTAAATTATTTTTAGTCCCTTCCTATGGTTTGATAAAGTGCTAGAATGCATTGATGGAGAGGCTGAGCAAAGCTCTTAATGATTTCATAATCCTTATGGATGGTGTATTCATTGCTGATACACTTGATGAAATCACCTAGATGAATGTGAAGTGGGGTCGCTTCCATGAGACCGTGGTGAAGTCTCTAGAGCATTCATTGAACACCAGGCGCGCGCACGGCCGTTTAAAGCACAAAACCGTCGATAACAGCAGGAAATGTGGAGGTATATTCTGACCAATAAGGCCTCTATAACACAATACAGATTTGTTGGTTCCTAGAAACGTACGTTTCACTGACATCTCTGTGTACTAAGAATTATTGGTCTAGATCTGGTCCATAGTCGAAAGACACTAGATTCAAAACGTTTATACCCATGTGGAAGCTCAGATGATAGTGACACTTTTAACACACATGTGGGGGATTGTTGGAAAAGTGTGTGTGTGTGTGTGTTAAAAGTGAGAAACCCAAGTCCCACATTGCTCAAGTCAATGAGGGCTTGAGAGTATATATGTTAAGGAGTGAAGTGGGCTTGTAAAAGGGCCAAGAGAGGAGGTGGGCCTCGCGCGCACAAGAATGAGTAGAAATGGGGCAACGCAGTTGAAAACTGGCGATTCCCCCCTCGTGCGCGCGAATTAGATAGGCACTGGACATTTTTTAAAGTTTTTCATTTTGGAAATTTGCAAAATAATTTTGTGAAAATATTTTGCTTACCCGGAAACCTTGGTTTTTTAAGACTTACAAACTTGGAACCTTTGAATTCAAAATATTTGAACACGTCTGGTTTTAATCCCAGATCATTTGCTCCCTGAGTTTATTACATTTAATCTCAAACGTTTTCCGGTCTTGATTGAACATGAATTTGTTGTCTCCACATTAAGACCTGTCCAGATCATTTTGATTTTTAATGGCTGCCAACATTCTGAAATTTAACTCACTTCATTCCATTGTCTGCCAACGTGCTAACCAATGGTTAATGGTGATAATGGGATGTTAATCGGCGTTTAATGGTGACCGACGTTCAAATGTCCTCCCAGCACCTATAAATACCGAGCTCTACCGAGAAATCCAGTGCACCGAGCTCCCAAGCTCCCTCTCCTCTCTTCCTCCTTGCTCTCTGAGCGTCTGCTTTTATCTTTCTGCTATTTTGCTCCTTACTCCGACGAGAAGGACCCGTTTAATCCTGGGGAGTTGCCGTCCTGTGGCGGAATAACTCTTTAGGATAGTGTTTCGTGCACGACTCGGGTGACATTTTTACTCTCACGCTTTGTTGTTTTGCAAGTGCGGTGCTAACACGTTTTTTTAAGTATGAACTCTTCTGTCCACAATTGTTGTCGGTGAAAAAATGAATATTTGATGTTGTTCCACAACAACGAGTAGAAATGAAATTGGATGATGCATAGTTGATGACGGTATAACTGGACTGCGTAGGAATTACATAATTACAAAATTTAACAATTAAAACAATTTCAGGAATTGGATAATCATACAAAACAAATTCACCAATTTTTTCTCGAATGTGAAAATGGCTGGAATTAATTTCTTCCCTTCAATTCAAAAAATTAAAAATGGCACATATATAAAATAGAACAACATTTGATTAAATAAATCATGCATGAGAAAATCACAATTAAATCCTACTATTTAATCAAATAATTAACTATTAAATCCTACTATCTAATCAAGCAATTAACAAAATTACCAAGCAATTAAAAAAATAAAAAATATAGCTAAAAGAATTTTATTTAGCCTAAAATATTTTTTGAAATATTTTATAAATAGCCCAAGTTAAAAACAACTGAATTAAGCTCAACAGACAATTTTCAGAATTAATTCAATAATTGAATGTCAAATCATAAATATCATATATTTTACTAAAATAACCATATGTGGACGTTTTCATTGGGAGTTTAAAAATCTCTCTTTAATGCATCCAAAAATTGTTTGAAAATTAACCTCGGCATATTTCAATTGAGTAAAATATTTGACAAATTTAAAATTTTGAAATGGTTAATGTTAACTTTTCTTGGTTTTAAATGATGCAGAAGAGAAACTTCGAAATATGCAAAATAAATGCTATGTAGCTAAATCACATTTATTTTCCTGATGTCAAAATAAGATGTTCAAACAGTTTTTGGAACTAAAATAAATATATCCATAAAAAAAATATACAGAGCCCGTAACACAAGAGAGCCGAAAAGGGTAACATTATCTGCAAAAGGACCAAATGGAGGCCCAATTTGCATTATTGAATTACTGGAAAAAATAAGAAAATATTCATGAGCCCACTTACAAAATGCACAGAGAGTTTTATGGAAAAAACGGGGTGAGGATTTTTTCTGAGGTCAGTAGCCAAACTTTCTCACCCAGTGGTTCTTTATTCCACAGAAATGGGTCTGTTATCTATTTAATTTTTTAACATTGTTTTTTCTTAGATAAAAAACATTGTCCTTTAATCTACATGGGCGAACTATGGATCAACTGATTCCTCGGGCAATTAAGGTCGATGTACACATCAAACAAAAAATATGATTTTTTTTAAAATTACCCATAACATTGTTACTAAAGCATGGAGGTTACACATGACCATCATCATCCAATCCACACAAAAGCAAACATCCGGAACATATTGGCTCCTTTTGGAACAGCGTTTTGTGCTCCAAACGCTCAGATAACAGTAGCATAAGAGCGGTGGGAATCCTGTAGCGATTTTTGCGCTGTTTGGCTCTCCTTCTACCGATAAGTAGCTTATCTCCATAAGCCCTTTTTCCCATAAGCTCAAATCAGCGGCTTATGGGCCAGCTTCTTCTGTGCACTTCTGGGATCGAACAGCATAGCGACACACACCAGTCCAGTTGACAACTCCCAATCCGTCGCCTTCCAACTCTCTCTGTTCCAACTTCTTCCTCTTGCCAAAAACCAGTCCAACCAACACACCTCCGGGTGACGCCCCCAAGCTCGCTCTCTGGTTCTCCTTTTCTCTTATGTCTTTTCGAAATGTCCAGCCCTTCTATAAACCAGCTTTTGTTTTGGGAAGGTTTTCTATAATTAAACAGCACAAAGGATAAACTAGTATACCTCCTCTCTTTTCCCAACTTAGCACGAAGGATTTGTTAAATCTCTAATCGGCCCCTGAGAAGAAGATGCTGGCCGATCAGTATGGTCAAATGAGTATTAATTAGAATTTCTTTAACTTAATTTTAAAACTTAATTTGAATTAGATTTTTTTATGTAATTTCAAGTTTAATTTACTTTTAATTTACAAAGTTACTATTTAATTTTAATTTAATTTTCATGGTTCATATTTTTATTTTTAATTTTTTTTAAAAAAAGTTACTTATCCCACCATATTTCCAAACACATTTACTTTTGCAAATAAGTCACTTATCTGATCGTGTTCCCAAACGCACTCACTTTTACAAATAAGTCACTTCTTCCACCGCTTTCTCAAACACAAATCACTTTTACAATCTGACTTATTTTCAATTTGACTTCTCTATAAGTACTTCTGCGTATAAGTTACTTATCCCACCGCTTTTCCAGACGGATCCATTATCTCACTAAAAGCCTAGCCTCATAGAATCTTTCAAGTGAAAGATCACATGTTGGATTCCACCAATAACCTCATACTATAAATTCCTACCTCTTTAATTAAAAAAATCATAAAAGGAACTTGTTACAGTGTGTTGATGTGACTTTAATGCGGTATTTATGCCATTAAAAGTACATGACCTCATTCTTTTACCGTTTTATCCCTCACTCTTATTTTTCATAATGTCCTATCTCGCGGTCTCCCCACGCTTCTTGTCACACCTCACTTCTTAAATCTTATTATGCATTATAGAATAGTAATGAACCACTTGAGTACCTTCAAAATCATAGAAATGTCCAACCAAGTGAGAATTAAAGTTTTTGACCGAATTATTATTCATTTGTCACTATCCACTTCGTAAATTTTAAATTTTGATCAATTTTAAAAATTCATTAATAATTTAAACGAATTATTGGTTATATTTTGTCTATTATCTTGTATACAAGATCCAAATTTGTCAGTAGTTTGATCCAATATTTATAAGATACACTCAAAATATATCTGAAACTTTTAATCAACATTTTTTTTCATTTTACCCTCATTAATTACATATTATATCATTGTATTAATTATTTCTCACATAGTTTTTTCCCTACTCATTCTCACCTACTTAAATACACTCTCTATAGATAAGAATATTTTGGAAAAAAAATATATTTTTAATATTTATTATTTCCAATCAAATTTTGACCATTTCTTACTTACATAATTTAGTTATTTGTATCTTTTTTTTTAGATATATCGATATATGAGAGGAAGGAGCATTTTTTCAGCTTTATGAATAGGCTTATTGGTTGTTCTCATCCATAGACGAAACTGGTCGCTCTAAATTATACTGTATTTGGGTAGTGTCGAAGACATAATATTTTATTAAATATTTGATTAGATATTCTGATACTTTTAAAATTGAAAGACACGGCGATGTTTGAGCTCCTATTTTAACAAAAAACATCATCAGTTAGACAGTTACTCTATTGATACTTTTAAATTAAAATCCCATTTTTCAGCATGCTTATATTTAAAAAATGATGAAGGTATCCGGTATTCTAAAGAATTTTTTCAAATACATCTAGTACATCAAAAGATATTTTAAGACATTGGAAGCACTTGAAAAAATATTTTAGGGGTGCTAGATGCACAAAACAATATTTTGAAATGCTAGATCCACGAGTAAAAATACTTTAAAATGATTAATGCGGATAAAAAATACTCTAAATTGCACAGCGAAGTGAGGCTTATAAATATATTTTTTTAGGGAAATAATGAAAAAAGTACCTCGAAAACAGTGAATCCCAGAAAGGTTATTTGAAATTTTAAATCCCTGACAAATGATAGTACCCCGCGTGTCTTTACCCAAGTTTTAATGAAATGTCCTCACTGCCTCTGAAACAGCAGCCTTCAGTACCTCGCGTGTCTTTACCTAAGTTTAAAGGAAATGAAGTGACAAATTCGATTAAGTTCTTACCCTAATTCGATTAAGTATTTCTAAAACGCCGTATTATTGCACGGTTTAGAAGGTGAGGACAATGCATCTATTCGAATGAATATAGAACAGAAGGTAGAGTGACTCCCTTAGCATTGAGCTGATTCGAATATGAACTTCCAAACCGTTGTTCTCTGGTAGGGTTTAGAAGGTGTAGACGCCGTATCCATTCGAATGATATTTATCCTTCAATCGAATGAAGCGACCGATTCAATTAAATTCTTATTTTGATTCGATTAATTATTTTTAAACTCATTCGAATGAGCTTTTTTTCCATTCGAATGAACTTTGTAAACCGAATTTTCCCCCAACGGTGTAGAAGGTGGACTTTCTACACCTTTGGAAGGGGCTTTCTAAACCGTTGGGGGAAAATTCGGTTTAGAAAGTTCATTCAAATGGAAAAAAATCTCATTCGAATGACCTTACTCTTTATAAACGGTTTAGAAAGCTTGAACTTCAAAATGATGTAACTTCCTCATTTCAACTCCAAATTTGACAAATGACCTATCATTGGAAATTCCTTTGAGTCTACTTTCAAATGAAATAAATTTCAAAATGATATGATTTCTGATTTGAGAGATATTGGAAAAAAACAAAACATGTATCAGGAATCGGTATATTCCAGATATATGTTCGGGTTTTTGATGATATCTCTCAATCCAGATCTTCAATTGATATGAAACTTATTCCATTTGAAACTAGACTCAAAGGGATTTTCAATGATAATGAGGAAGTTACAGCATTTTGAAGTTCAAGCTTTATAAACTGTTTATAAAGAGTAGGGTCATTCGAATGAGCTTTTTTTTCCATTCGAATGAACTTTGTAAACCGAATTTTCCCCAAATGGTGTAAAAAGTGGACTTTTTACACCTTTGGAGGGGACTTTCTACACCGTTGGAGGAAAATTCGGTTTAGAAAGTTCATTCGAATGGAAAAAAAGCTCATTCGAATGAGTTTACTTTTTATAAACGGTTTAGAAAGCTTGAACTTCAAAATGCTGTAACTTGCTTATTTCAACTCCAAATCTGACAAATAACCTATCATTAGAAAGCCCTTTGAGTCTAATTTCAAATGAAATAAATTTAAAAATAATAATATTTCTGATTTTAGAGATATTGGAAAAAAACCAAACATGTATCAGGAATCCGTATATTCCAGATATATGTTCGGTTTTCTGATGATATCTCTCAATCCAGATCTTCAATTGATATGAAACTTATTCCATTTGAAACTAGACTCAAAGGTATTTCCAATGATAGGTCATTTGTAAAATTTGGAGCTGAAATGAGGAAGTTACAGTATTTTGAAGTTCAAGCTTTCTAAACCGTTTATAAAGAGTATGGTCATTCGAATGAGCTTTTTTTCCATTCGAATGAACTTTGTAAACCGAATTTTCCCCCAACGGTGTAGAAAGTGAAATTTTTACACCTTTATAGGGGACTTTCTACACCGTTGGAGGAAAATTCGGTTTAAAAAGTTCATTCGAATGGAAAAAAAAGCTCATTCGAACGAGTTTACTCTTTATAAATGGTTTAGAAAGCTTAAACTTCAAAATGCTGTAACTTGCTCATTTCAACTCCAAATTTGACAAATAACCTATCATTAGAAATCCCTTTGAGTCTACTTTCAAATGAAACAAATTTCAAAATGATACAAGTTATGATTTGAGAGATATTGGAAAAAAACCAAACATGTATCAGGAATCCGTATATTCCATATATATGTTCAGTTTTCTAATGATATCTCTCAATCCAGATCTTCAATTGATATGAAACTTGTTCCATTTGAAACTATACTCAAAGGGCTTTCTAATTATAGGTCATTTGTAAAATTTGGAGCTGAAATGAGGAAGTTAAAGCATTTTGAATTTTAAGCTTTCTAAACCATTTATAAAGAGTAGGGTCATTTGAACGAGCTTTTTTTTTCCATTCGAATGAACTTTCTAACCAAATTTTCCCCCAACGGTTTAGAAAGTCTCCTTCAAAGGTGTAGAAAATCCACTTTCTACACCGTTGGGGGAAAATTCGGTTTACAAAGTTCATTCGAATGGAAAAAAAAAAAGCTCATTCGAATGAGTTTAGAAATAATTAATCGAATCAGAATAAGAATTTAATCGAATCAGCCGCTTCATTCGATTGAAGGATAAATATCATTTGAATGGATACGGCGTCAACACCTTCTAAACTCTACCAGAGAACAATGGTTTGGAAGTCCATATTCGAATCAGCTCAATGCTAAGGGAGTCACTCTACCTTCTGTTCTTACATTCATTTGAATGGATGATTGTCTTCACCTTCTAAACCGTGCAATAATACGGCGTTTTAGAAATACTTAATCAAATCAGGATAAGAACTTAATCGAATCCGTCACTTCATTTCCTTTAAACTTGGGTAAAGACGCGCGAGGTACTGAAGGCTGCTGTTTCAGGGGCAGTGAGGACATTTCATTAAAACTTGGGTAAAGACGCGCGGGGTACTATCATCTGTCAGGGATTTAAAATTTCGAATCACCTTTCTGAGATTCACTGTTTTCGAGGTACTGTTTTCGTCATTTTTCCTTTTTTTTATATGGGATCACATTTTTGTTCAAAAATAAAAAGAAAACGCATGTCTGGGTCCATCATGCTTTATGCCACTGCATTGAAGATGTCATTGCAGTGGAAATAAGAATATTAAATATATTTTGGAAAATAAAATATATGTTTAATATTTATTATTTCCAATCAATTTTTCACCAATTCTTACTCACATAATTACTGTACATGTGTTCTATAACTCAATATGGAACTAAGTGGACTGTCGAATTAATTTTTTAAGTTACTAACCCTAATTAATTTAATTATTATAAAATGGTGTTGGAATAATTTATGAATGATAAAGAGATAATAGATAGATTCAATTGAACAACTACATTTTTTGTTGATGACGACAACAATATACTTATGGAAGCATCAGCCAATCAACTTCCATCACCCACCCCGCAATCAAACGGCAGCGTTTAAATCACTGGCAAAGTCTACGCACAGGCACGGCTTATCACTACGTCAAATATGACGGCATTAACGGCATATTGGGTTGAGCAAAGGAGACCGCAAGTTGGATAATAAATTGGATTCAACAGAATAGGTTAATTTATCGTACCATCATAAACTTTTATTTAAAAACGGGGTTAATGCTTTGAATTACTTAATTATAATTATATTTTAGCGTACTTTATGATTTAAATAATCATTATAGTATCTTTTTCTCTATTTTATTATCTGTATCACTAGAAAATTGGTAAAATTCAGGGACTATCTAGAGATGGAACGTCAATCACGGAATGGTAATAAATCAATTAATTCCACAATTTCTTCTTTCTTTTCTTTTGACCACTAGCTAGACCCTAAATTATATTTCAATATTCAACAACTAAGATTATTTGTCACGTAAAATTTCAACATTTTAACATTTAAAAATAAAATAGTCTATATGTATATATGCGAAGTCTTTAAGGCCTTTCCCACTTTCTTGCATGTCTTAGATTGGGTGCAATTTTTTTTTAGATTTTTGCGTTTAATATTCTTTGAAAAATAGCAATTTGCATTATGGCTTTCTCTAGCTCTTAAAAAAGAAGAAGGAAAAAAATAAAAATTTAATGTAATTTTGTTTTTAAAAAATGGAGTCTATGAATGATATTTTATGTGTAGATGAATTGATTGATATGCCGCGAATAATGATATCTCCTCAAAATATATTGTTTGGGATTGGAAAAAAATTAGTGATAAAAAATATTGAAAAAAAATATTATCTTCAAAGAATGGAATTGGGATATTTCCTGGTAATAACATGTTAACGCTAAGATTAAGAATTATCTATGGCGTCCACTGAAATTATTGCTCCTTGAATCCTTAATATATGGCTTAATTAGAGAATTAATCTTGATCCTAATTGCAGAACTTATTTCTAATTTTTGTTATTTTCCCATATTACCCTTATTGATACTTCCACAACAATAATCAAGTAAATAGGAGGGAAAATTAAGGAAGATGATTAAAGAGTTATTTTAGAAAAAATATGCTATATTAACTAACTTAACTAACATCTTTAATCTAACCAAATTAAGTAAATAAATCTTATATTTAGGACTAGAGGAATAGTATTTAGTTTCAAATACTGTAATTCACGAACCTTTCACCAGTAAAATTTTTATTGGACGGTATAAATAGTTGAGATGTTCAAAGTCTGAAAGTGATGATGAGATATGACCCCAATCCCCAACACAACGTTTGGTTGAGGAAAGGTTTTCAAACTACTTAGTTAAGTGAGATTTTGAAACTTGAAGAAAGTGTATATTGTGATAATTGATTACTATATTAGTTACTTATTTTGAGTTCAATTTGTGAATATGAATGTGTAATAACTTAAATATTAAGTTTTGAAATGTTTTCTTATATATTTAATATTTGAGATAAAAATATAATAATCCCATTATGGCTAGTATGACCATAATCATACTAACTAACTATGACCAGTGCAATGCATTAACATATATCCTACTAATTATTTTGGTCGAAACATATATCCTACTAATTAATTCTAAAACCATTGCTACTTAAATGTCACCTTGATCCTTCGCCTTGAAGTATGATGAAGAAAGAAAAGACAATAAGAATTATTAAAATGCGTTATTGGTGTTCTGCACAATTTGGGGTGGGGTGGGGTGGGGTGGGGACAATAAAAAAGGAGAGAAATCCAAAAAAAGAAAAAGGGAAACCACAATTAGATTCAAAGCATAAGAAATAATATTTGATAAGTTTTAATGAACCACTTCCGCTTGTTATTGACAAGTTTTTAAGAGTAATTGCTCCAATGCTTTATTAGTATATTATTTATCTTACTTGAGACCTAATTGTAATTTTTTTCTAAAGAAAAGTGAAATAAGGGATTAGTACATTATGTTAGATTCAATTCTCACTCGTTAAAGATAATCTTGTATTGGAGAAAGAAAACGAAAGGTTTATTAGCTTTTCGCATATGTCTGTGCCAAAATTGATGGGTCGAAATGTTTTCAATCATAGTGTTCGACCCAAACATTTTCTCACAAAATATCATTTGGCTCAAAGGAATCTATTGAAACGAGTTGAATTTTATCGAATCAGTTAATCTATTTCCATTTAATTAAAGTTGGTTGTGCTTTTAATTTTGACCATAAGTCTTTATTTTCGTTGCTAAGTATATATATCCTCAGAGGTCATCCTATTTGAGTCACTATCATGAGCATCTCTTCCATCAAAATTCAAACTTTAATTCAACATATTGTAAGAGACTAGTACTTTTTTCTATACCCAACACCCGCCGGTGTTTTGACCATAAGTTATATGCTTGTTTGGATTAACGGTGAAAACAACTTTTTTTCAACGTGATTTATTATTTATAAAAAAATATGTAAAAAAGAGTTTTATTTCAATTTATATAAACATGTTTTTGTAATATGATTGCAACTAGGTTAATAAATGTGACGGCAAAGCAAGTGCAGGTACCATAGGGATTGGTGTTCGGATGCAACTTTTAGTACGTTAATGGTCTTTTGGTAAACTCTTAACCTCTGGTTAGACGGATAGAATTTCCTTTTTTCCAAATTCCATCCACAAAATTTATAAATCATAGAACAATCATTTTGAAAAAACAGTTATGCAAATAGGAGTTGCTTAATTATATCATTTTAAAGTTATTTTGAGTCTTTTGACCAAATATAATTAATTGTTTTCCATTCGTAAGGGTATATGTGCAGTGTGCTTCTTATACGTAAAGGTGAAGCTGTTCTCTTAAATTCTAGTGAGAAGGTGCAATACAATTTCATGCACAGTAATAATGGTTTAAGCAAGAATTATATTTCTGACAGTAATAATTTTCATGTCATCAATGTGACTTTATTTTGTAAATATTTTCTTTGAGAAGTAGTTGCTGATTTTGTGTGCGCGTGCGAAAGGAGAGTTTAAAATCAAACTCTAGCTTCAGGAACCAATATGTTTGACTTGTCTTTTGTTTCTTCTAAAATAAAAGAACGATCATGTTATCTTATCTGTTTAATGTGTTTTCAATTTTAATGCTTGCATGAAGAATCATTGTTATCTATTTATTTTATTTTGAATGTTTTGAAAAGCTTTTGATTTTTTTTGTGTTTATAAATGATTAAGGGTTTGTTTGGGAACCATGTTTGAAATCTAGGTTTCACAGATTCTGAGGTAAAATATAGGTTTTGAAAAGTGACTTATATTTGAAAAGTTATAGCTTTTACGGATTCTGAGGCAAAAAAGTGGGTAGGAAAGAGGAAAGTAAGAAAGAGAAAGAAAGAAAAAGTAGGAAAGAGAAAATCTAGGTTTCAAACTAAAGCCCCGTTCGGGATGGTTTTGAGTTTTAAGTTTCAAAATTTTTTAAAACAGAAACTAGTTTGTGTTTTTAGTTTTTCATTTTAGGTTTTTTTGGTTTCCAATTTAAAAAATGTGTTGTGAATTAGAAATAGATAAGGTAGGTCAAATCAACTATACTACCATTAAATGATGAAAAAATAATAAAAATAAAAAATAAAATAATTATAAAAAATAAAATCACCCCAATTTTTTTGTAACCTAGGTTTTGAAATCCGGTTCCCAAACAAGCTCTAAATCACCTACAAACTTTATAGAAAAGCACCCCTATTGTGTTTTGAAAATAAAATACTCATTTTCTACAACAGTTATTCCAGTTACAAATTTTTGTAGAAATTTATGTTATTTTATTAAAAAATTTAGTTAACTTAATAGTTTATACACTTGTTAAGGTCATTTTCTACATCAGTTGTGTGTGTGTGTGTTAGACCGATGTACACTTTATATCACTTTGAGAATCCGTGTAGAAAGTTTATCATACAGTGAAAGCTAAAGCTGCAAACAATGATTCTTTAGAAAATCCTATCAATAATTTTATCAAATATTCTAATTAATAATTGGTATTTTCAATAATTATAGTTATAAATTCTAGGCACAGGAAATCATAGATAGAGCTCAAGTGTTTTTCTTATTTATACAAGCTCTCTTCTGGGATCACCTTTTAGAAATTAGACTATGATGTTATCTATTTGACAAGAAATATTGGATCAGTTGACAAATTATTACCGCATTAGCTTTGGATTATCATGTAGCAAAATGTCTAATAAGAACCTGTTTTGAAAACATAAATAAAAAGAACTTTATCGTTAAGAATTTGACAAAGCCGTACAGCAATTAACCTCTTTATCGCAGTCAGATTTTCTGGGATGCCATAATGAAAAAAAAAGAATAAATATTATATCTCAAACTTATACCCAAATTCACCTTCAAAACATACATACACAATAAAGTAGTGATAACAAATCACTGAAAATTACATAAACAAAATAATGGGCCTTTGCATCTAAAATAAAACATTAATACACCCTTAGTAGTGCTGCTACTATACATATAAGACATGTTCAAACTAGCCAAACAAAAAACAAAAAGGATAAAGATCAAGAACTTATATAACACAATACGAGGCCAAATTCTTGTGACTTTCATTGATGATTATGAAAATCGTATTTAATTATTTACTAGGAGAGCCCTCACACGCAATGAATTCAAACATGGGGTTTAAGCTGCAAATTTTTCATTTTATTTTTTATTATTTTTTTGGACAAGTGGTTAGCAAGATCAAGATATTTTTGGTGCCGAGGGATTTGCATATATAAAAAGGGAAGGAAAATTTTTCAAGGGTTAAGATGTGAATCGTGGTAATCAATGTTGCCCTGTTAAAACATGTTAAAGCTGTTAATTTTCCATTAAAACACCTAATAGCTAGATTGCAAGTCAGATTATTAGGCGTGTTTACACTTCAACCCATATAGTTTAATCACTCAAGTCTGTTGTCTAAAATCTGTCTTTAGGAAAATCCAAATTCTGAACATTAAATTTTGAAAAAAAAAAAATCATGACTTAATGTATAAAAATAATTGGACTTGGTTGCTTAAATTTCTTTGAGGGAATATAATATGCTAGACACTTAGTCGGAAGAACATTACAAAACATCACTTAAAATCTTATTGCCTTGAAGGACTTTCTATAATCATTTCAAAAAATTGGGAAACAAGTGGAAGCTTTGTCTACGGATGTGATGATGAAGAAGAAGGAAACGAAGAAGCAAGAATAAAAAAAGATTGAACGTGAGAATCATAATTTAATCAACCAAGAGTGGAAATACAATATACAATAGAAAAACGTGTAATAAAAAGTTACTTATATCATATTCAGCCACTCAATAAATTTAAAAACAAAAAAAAACATTGAATTTGTGCCAAGTGCGTGGGTCCATTTATTTAACTTTATTCCTTTGCTAGAGGGGGCTCTAGACTCTCTTTTTTTTACAATCAAAAGGGTCATTACAGTCCGTACGAATAAGGATATTCAAATTCTCTAGGGGTTTTAAGCGGTGGATGATAGCCAACTATTTGATTAAATATGACACATAAAATAAAACAATATTTGATTAAATAAATCATGTATAAGAAAAGCACAATTAAATCCTACTAGTTAATCAAATAATTAACTCCTGGCAATTAACAAAGTTACCAAGCAATTAAAAAATAAAAATATGTTTAAAAGAATTTTATTTAGCCCAAAATATTTTCTGAAATATTCTACAAATAGCTCAAGTTAAAAACAACAAAATTAATCTCAACAGAAAATTTGTTAATTCAATAATTAAATGAAAAATAGCAAATATCATATATTGCATTGAAATAACCATATATGAACATTTTCATTGGGAGTTTTAAAATCTCTCTCCCTCTTTCACGTATCCAAACATATTTTAAAAATTAACATCAGCATATTTCAACCAAGTTAAATATTTGATAAACTTAAAATTGTGAAATGGTTAATGTTAAATTTCCTTAATTCAAAACGATTAATAAATGATGCAAAGAAAAGCTTCAATAGATATATAAAATAAAGGCCATGTAACTAAATCACATTTATTTTCATATATAAAAGTTCCGGATATCAAAATAAAATGTTCAACAAATTTTTGGAACTAAAATAAATATCTATAAATGAAAATACATAGCCCAGAAGATAAGAGAGCCCAAAAATAGAAGGTAACATTATCTATAAAAAGTCAAAAGAGGCCCAATTTGCATTATTGAATTACTGGAAAAAATAAAAAAATATTCATGAGCCCAGTCACAAAATATAAAGAGTTTTCTAGAAAAAAGGGGTGAGGAATTTTTCTTTAGATCAGTGGTCCTAGTATGAATGGCCCAACTTTCTGGCCCAAAGGTTTTTTATTCTACAGTTTCTGTGTTGTCAATACAAGCCTCAATAGTTGTTAATTAAAAGAGTTTTTTTAAAAAAATGTCTTCCAGTCAGCTCTTTATAGAAAGAGATAAGGCACAATTTGAAAGAGATAAAAAAAAGCAATGAGGCATGTTGCATCTAAAATAAAACACACAATAATAAACAAAATAATAGGCCTTTCCATCTAAAATAAAATATATCAATGCACCCTTCGTAGTATTGCTAGAATGCATACCAAACATGCTACAAACTAGCCAAACAAAGAACAAAAAAGATAAAAAAATCGAAGAACTTATATAACACAGGCCAAATTCTTGAGGAATCTTCAATTTGCACAAACTCTATTTCTTGTCTTTTTGACTTGTTTCTTGGATCGGCCCCATAAAATTCTAATAAGCCATTGAGGCTTTCCAATAGAGAACATAATATACCCCATGAAGATTCCAAACACCATTCCACATCCATATCCCAAGGCCACTGGCTTCCAACCAAATCCAAATTTCTCATCACAATCAAAACTTAGTGCAGGTGATTCTCCTTCATCCTTCTTGCAAGTTTTTGACAATGGAACACCACACCGTCCTAAATTTCCTTCGTATGAATCACTTCGAAAAGTATCAAACTGTTCACCTTTTGGTATGGCCCCCTCAAGTTGATTTTGTGAAAGGTTCAAAAAGACTTGTCAATTTTCCAATGGACTTTGGAATAGAACCAGTGATTCTATTGTGGGAGAGATTAAGTCCTATTAGTGCATAAAGCTCTCCAGTGGCTTTTGGAATCTCCCCATCAAATCTATTATTTGACAAGTCAATGGTGGTGAATATTTTCAAAATCCTTACCAGCTCTAAGGTATAACCTTTCCAAGTGATCATCACTGAATCCTTATAGGTTGAATAATTTTCACTTCCCATATATTGTGAACCAGCTTCAACATCATCTATTTTCATCATTCATTTAAACCCCTTGATGTATGTTGTTGGCAAAGATCCATGAAAATGATTGTTTGAAAGGTCAAAAATCCTTAATTTAGGAAACGGATGCTTGGTATTATAGGAACAAGAAATGGCCCCATAAAACCTATTCTCTCTCAGAACAAGCACTTGTAACTCTGGCAAATCATCAAGCCAACTAGGAAATGTATCCTTGATCTCATTGTGACCAACATCAAAAATTTCTAGTCGATTACAATGAGCCAAAGATTGAGGCAACGATCCCCTGAGTCAGTTGCTATTGAAATATAAAGTTTGCAACACATTGCTCTTTGAAAAATTGTTTGGCAAAGTTCCAGAAAAATCATTCATCTGTAGATCCAGAACAGAGAGATTAGGTAGGCCAGCAAGACATTGTGGAATAGGTCCTGACAAGTTGTTGTGTGACAAGTTGAGTATTTCAAGTGTGCTTACATTGCAAAATAGAAAGGAAATGTCTCCACTAAAATTATTTTTTGAGATTGAATAAAAGTAAGCTCCATAGAATGGGATCGACAGATTTCCTTGTAGCATGTTGAAGCTGAGATCAAGATATGTGACATTTATATTTGAAAGTGATGAAGGGACTCGACCAATGAAATTATTATTATTAAGCCTCAAATTCTTTACTAAGCTTTCCAAACACATTACGTATTTCACCACCAAAGTTATTTATTGAAAGATCCAAGTCGTAGAGATATTCAAGGTTTGAAAGTGATGATGGGAATTGACTGCTAAAACTATTATTGGAAAGATGTAAGGAAGAGAGATTTACAAGTGCTGAGAGAAATGAGACCCCACCGCTAAATTTGTTTGAGGAAAGGTCCAAGTCAATGAGATGAGAGAGATTCTTGAAACTCAAAGGAATATGCCCTTCAAATTGACAATCACTAAGATCTAACCCTTCAAGGGACTTCAAGTGGCCAATGGAATCTGGTACTTCTCCCAAGAAAGGGATGTCAGAGAGATACAAGTCCATTATTGAGCTCCAATTGAGCTTTGAAAGTTGAACCTCAATATTTGTACTCCCTCCCAAATCTAGAACTTTGAGATTTTCTAGACATAAAATGGTATCTGTTATATCACCTTGCAAAGAAGTACGCCAAAGAAGAAGACTGGCCAAAGAGGATGACACATTCCTAAGTGAAAACAAGGAGCGTGGTGTAACAGAGGACATATTCACATGACATAAGTTAAGCTCCCTTAAATTAGTTGTGTTTAGAATCATCTTTTCCCAAGTGGAAGGCTCAAATCTTAGCAATGAACTCCCATTCTCATTAACATTAAAAGATATGTCAAGTGAGACCAATTTAGACAACTGTGAGATTTCATAAGGGATTTCACCGAAAAAATTATTGTCCTGAAGCAGTAAGGATGTGAGATGTTCTAGGCTTGAAAGGAATGAAATGTCACCACTAAACTTGTTTGACCAAGGTTCAAATAAGTTAGTTGAGTGAGATTTCTCAGACTAAAAGGAATCCCCCCTCCAAAATGGCATTCCTCTAGATTCAAATGATTAAGATGTTTCAAATGGCCAATAAAATCAGGCACCTCTACAAAGAAATTTGTGTAACTAAGATCCAAAAGTGGCATAGGAGAGTTCCAATTGGACTTTGGAAGTTGACCATTGAGATTGCTATTACCTGACAAATGTAGTTGTCGAAGGTTTTCTAAGCACAGAATGTCACTTGTGATATTCCCCTGCAACTTAGAATTAGAAAGTCTAAGGGAGATCAAAGAGGATGACAAATTCATGAGCAAAGACAAGGAGCTTGGTGCAATGGAAGACATATTTACACCATCTAAAACAAGTTCTCGTAGATCAGTCATATTTCGAATGCAATTCTCCCAAGTGGATGGTTCAAGTCTTAACCATTCATCTAAGAAAAAATAATTCCAAGACAAATCAAAAGAGACCAATTGAGACAAGTGTGAAATTTTAGGAGGAATCTCACCAACAAAATGAGAGGAGCTTGAGTTTAGATGCATGAGAGTAGGAAGATCACCAAATTGAGATGGTATCAAAGATCGATTAAAATCATTGAAAGCTAAGTTGAGTGTTTGGAGATGAGAAAGTTGGAAGAGTGTGCTATTGGCATAGAGCTGACCTTGGAGCCAACTGCAACTAAAATCAAGTCCAATCATGTGACCAGATACGGAGTCACATGTGATCCCATCCCATAAGCAGCAGTTTGAATCATTTCCCCATGAAGATGACTTTGGGTAAGATATGTTCTAAAACTGAATGGTATAGGAAACATAGTAGACGTCATAATACTCATCACAATAAGTTGAAGCTGAATGATTAAGAGAAAAAGGAGTTTTTTAATTGAAGAAGCGCAAAGGAGTCATGAGAATTACATAACGGTGGGTTGAGAGAAGAAAGGGAAGGAGAAAGAAAGAACAAGTGGAAACAAAAAATGATGATTGGAAATGCCATAAGTGAAAGGTTGGAAGAATATATGAAGAAGTAGAGAAAGGTTGGTATATGGACTCTTAAGAAGAGGTTGTATTTATAATTGTACCCCCATGTCATGAATCACATGCAAACTCCAAGACTTTGCCTACGGAAGGAATCCTAAAACCAAAAATAAATAAATGTTGTTTCAAAAAAGACAAGCAAATTAAAAAATTTGTTCACTGTGACAATTGGATCGAAACAAAAAATGGAAATTTCCTCATGGTCCATTAAAGAAAGTCGGTGGTTGTTTCTTTGTGGACTTCGGTGTCAACATTTCTCCAATATATTTCACTGTTCTACGAACTATCATTAATGCAAGGACCGATATTACATTTTTTCACTCCTTTAGTAAATATACATGGTCTTCAAAATAATATTATTATTTTTTCTTTTTTCCTTTTTTAAATTAAAAAATCAAAAGATGCAAATTAATTCAAAACGTTACGGTTTCTCTAGCTATAAAAAGAAAAATGAAACTACCTGCAACTTTGAAAAATATATTGTAATTTTTATTTTTACAAAAACGGAGTAAATGTGAGATTTTGTGATATGTGTAGATGAATTGATGTGCCGTGAATACGGGTTTCTAGCTTTTTGTAAAAAAAATAAGGGTTTCTAGCGTCAACTCATAAAGTATTTTTAGTAACAAATTATAGTGCACATGCACATTGTGGTATGTAAAAAAAGATTTAATGGATGAACAAAAGTAAAAAACTTTTGTGGTCCATAGTTAAATTTATTGATGAGCAATGTTGTCTTCAATGTTACTACATGACCTACCCAGATATGTAATATTTTTCTTTTAAAGTATACTTTGAATTCCATAAAAAAAATGTAAATTTACATAGAAATACATTTTAATTAATTCATAATTTTCATCAAAGTAATTAAAACCATGTTGGTTGTTAATTGATGTTTTTAATCTATTATATGCAATAAGTTTTGGTATACATATGTTGTGGTTCCAAATCAAAATTTGATTATGACATAATACTCTCTTGGATCATTACTATCAAACATCATTTACACTACAAATTGCATGAAATAAAATAGATAAAGGTATATTTTGAGTGGTTAATTTGATTAGAATAAATTAAACATTAAAAATTAGTTTTTGAAAAATTGAGCAAGATCCACTGTTGCACCAATTTATTATCTTTATTTGATTAATAATTACATGAAGGTATGCTCTTAATTATGACTACCAAAGATCAATCCTTGTAACATTTGTTCTCCATTTTACTAGTTTTACGACTCTAACATAGAATGTTGTGCAGGAAGGGCATAGTAGATTGACCCCACAATTTAATTTAATTTATTGTAATCAAATTAACTATCCATTGAGCTTAATGCTCCATTTGATTGGACGGAAAATTGAGAGGAGGAACATGGTGAGAATAGAAAATTAAAAAGAAAATATTATTCCTAAACATGTTTGGATGGACAAGGGAAAATAGAAAGGAAAGAAAATGGATAAATAGTTGAATTACTAAAATATTCTTAGATAAAAATCTTTAAATAAATAGTTGAATAACTAAAATATCCTTAAAATATATCAAGTATAGTTTCAAATTAAATATGATAATAAAAAATATATTAACATTAATATCATTAAATAATTAAAATTAAATTATTTATTAAAGATATATTTTCATGTTATTATGTTTCAAAACAAAATAACTTAGGTAAAATATAACATTTTTTAAGGTTGCAATGTTTTAGTAAATAATTAAAAAATAAATTAGATATTAGAATATATCTTAAAGCTAATCTTTTTTTAAAAAAAAATTGAAGTCAAATTATGTCAAATTTATTTTTTTAAAAAAAATAAATTAGATATTAGAATATATCATAATTTTAAAAAATTATGTCAAATTTAGTGGCTTGAAATGAAAAACAGAATGTGGGTAGTTGAGGAGAAAGAGTTTTCTCTCCAAAATTTCATTACTCCCACTTTTTCTCTATCATGCAAATAAAGGAAAACTCATTTCAACCATATTTTTTCTTTAAGTTTTCTTTCCTCCCTCGTTTCCTGTTCATCCAAACATATTGGATATCAGACTATTTGTTTTGCTATGTTCAGGTATTTTTAGATGTTTCTATTCTAATTTTTAATTTATTTTTTAAAAAAGGATTGAATGAATGATGCTTTTTATGTATGATGTGTGGATGAAATTGATGTAGCATGAATAACTTGGCAAAAGCATATGTACCGTGAATAAAGGGTAGGGATGGGAAATGGGCCAGCCTGCGGGTTGCGGCCTGGCCTGCATGGGTTGGCGGGTTGGGCGGGCCAGCCCGCCAACCTATTCCCTGGTGGCGGGCTGGGATTCCCCAGCCCGAACCCGCCAACTTTATTTATTTTATTTTTTTTATAAAAATAATTTTTTTCCTATTTTTTATCCATTTTTTCTATAAGATTGCATATTTTCATAATTCTCTTTCCAATCATATCAATAAGTGTTCAATAATTTCCTAAAAATAGAATTTAATATTACTTTTTCCTTTATAAAAAATAATGGGATTTAAAAAAAGAAAAAACATATAAAATATTTTTTTAAAAAAAATAAAAAAGGCGGGTTAGGCGGGCTGGCCCGCCAACCCGCGGGCTGCTTTTGGCGGGCTGATTAAAGGGTTGCAGTGTCAACGGCAAAGAATTTTCAAAATGGGTCCCATGTTAATGAATAACGTATTGACCACACCTACGAAGATATTGTATGGATTGAAAAAAAAGAAAATACTTTGCAGTCATTAATAATTAAATTAAATATTTCATCTTCATAGTGACATGATTCACATATACAAAACTTTTCTTCCCAATTAAACAAAACTCTTTATTGCAAAATTCCCAATACAAAATTATTTTAATGAAAGAAGAGATGGATACACAAAATTGCATCATTTACCACACATTTTTCCTTTTATTTTTGAAAGAAAAATTGATCCTATTTAAAACTAAAAAATGATAATTATGTTGAATAGAGATGAAATTTAATATTTAAAATCTTTTAGCAGGTATTATCATATACTATTTTGTATTAAAATAAAATTCATTTTTACCCAGAAAGTTTTCTTAAAGTAGCAATGCTACCCAAAAAGTTTTTTCTGACTCAATATTACCTCCTAAGTTTAAAAATGTAGTAAGTTTCATAATATTACTATTGCGAGTATATTTAATTTCAAATTGTTGGCCATTAATTTTTATGAAAGCAAATAAAAATTGTCTGCAAAATTGTCAAATATACATTAATTATCTAATATATATTATATAATTAACTTATGTATGACGTTTTTTCTATGTATAAAGTCTTGTAAGGAGACTTTTGGGAAACTTCGGTTAAAAAATAAATCTAAACAAAAATCTACATGCAGAATAGATAATTATAAGACTCTTAAATTTTTTCTTTGACTTAAAATTACATAGAACCTTATTGTATAACTGACATTAGTCGCCATCAATAAAGCAAGAAATTTGGATTATCTTGTCAATTTATTAATTTTCTATGGATCTATAATATTAAGCAACATATAAACAGTTAAAATCAATGGACCATCCAAAGAATGAATGATGTGAACATAGTGTCTATATATAAGTTATTAGGAGTTTTTTTTTTATGTTTTAACAAAACTTATACTAAAAAAGTTCTTTTTGATTTTTTTGTCACATGATTTTACACAATTCATTATAATTTATTAAAAAAATTCTGCTAATTAATAATAACGTCATGAATACCGGATCTTAAACTCGTATAAAGCTTTAAAAGTTTGGAAAAGTTTATTATCCTATATTTAAAAATGGCCAAACTTAATAAGTTTCAACTATGTGATGTGCATGTAAATGCAAATACTTTTTGTATATTGCTAAATTAAAATCACATCTAGACTAATGATATAAAGAATTGGAATATTAAGAATACAGAAATTTGCTAATGATCCATAACGTATGGACTAATGTTATCCTTTTCCACTAATTTCAAAAATGTATATGGTCTTCAAAATAATGTTATTATTTTATTCCTTTCCTTTTAAAAAAATTAAAAAAATTAGAATAGACTAGTTAACTAAAAAAAGTTACTGTGCATGTTTGGCTAACGTTTACATGACTCAAAAGAACGTTCAATAGTATTTTCCACAAAACGAGATAATCACCTTTATATATTTGCCTCAACTTGTCTAAAAGTACTTCTCTACTGCGTTCCCTAACAGGCCGACTATTTCTCTAGCTATAAAAAGAAAATAAAAAATACCAACTTTGAAAAATCTATTCAATGAATGAATGCTATGATATGTGTTGATGAATTGATATGCCGTGAATAAGGGTTTTGTGGCGTCAACTCAAATAATTGATAAAATGGGTCCCATACTAACAAATTATAGTCCACATGCACATTGTGGTGTGTGGAAAAAAAATTTGATGGATGAACAAAAGCAAGAAATTTGTTGTAAAAAATTCAATTTATCAATTACTAGCGTCGACTCCATTTTAGTGATATGATCGACCTGGATATACAATATTTTTTTAGTGCTTTGAGTATACTTTGAATTACATTAAAAAAAAGTAAATGTATATGGAATGCCATGTTAATTAATTTGTAGTTTTCATCATAGTAATCAAAAAGATACTTTTTACGAAAAAGATACATGCTAATTGTTGATTAATGTTCTTAATTAATTTATACATAATAAATCTTGAGAACCGAATAAAATTTGGGACATAATATAATATTCTATTTGATTTTAAGTATAAACCCTAAAAATTAATTAGAATTAACCGCTGCACGAATTATCAATAAACCAAGAACCCATATTGATCAATAAATGTATATGAAGCTTAATCCACTGTGATTATAAAATTTATTAATGTTATCTTTAAAATAATGATATTATTTTACTCCTTTTCTTTTTTTTGTTTAATTAAAAATCAAAAGGGACAACTTATGTGAACACAATTAAAGTAAATAAAGGTATATTGAGATAGTTGATTTGATTACAATAAATTAAATATAATATAATTATTCTTTAAAAATTAATTAGAATTAACCGCTGCACGAATTAAATAAACCAAGAACCCATATTGATCAATATATGTATATGAAGCTTAATCTACTGTGATTATAAAATTTTTTAATGTTATCTTTAAAATAATGATATTATTTTACTCCTTTCCTTTTTTTTTGTTTAATTAAAAATCAAAAAGGACAACTTATGTGAACACAACTAAAGTAAATAAAGGTATATATGAGATAGTTAATTTGATTACAATAAATTAAATATAATATAATTATTCTTTAAAAATTAATTAGAATTAACCGCTGGACGAATTATCAATAAACCAAGAACCCATATTGATCAATAAATGTATATGAAGCTTAATCTACTGTGATTATAAATTTATTAATGTTATCTTTAAAATAATGATATTATTTTACTCCTTTCCTTTTTTTGTTTAGTTAAAAATCAAAAGGGACAAATTATGTAAACAAAATTTTCAAGTAATATCGTAGTTGACTAAGCTATGTAAGATTATTTAGTTATTTTTTATGTATAGCATTAATTTCATATACAAACTCTTGTATGCAACAATCGTCATATTTAAAATTAGTTTCTTTATGTAACTTGAATCCATCTACATAAATCCTTTTAATTAATAAAATAATAGGAAACAAGCTAAGATTCAATTGATCTCTCAGTCTCAGTCTAACAATTCATAAGAAATAATTATCAAGCTAAGAAAATCTAAAGGAAATATATGTACTATTTTTATTTTTCAGACAAAAGATAATTTAATACCAGTACTCAATGAAAATATGACTGTAAATAACTGCAAAGACTCATTTTTTCTTTATTTGATATATAATTGCAAAGACTAAAGTTGGAATGGTGTGCACGGACGTCAAAATAGACCAATTGATCCCACAATTTCTTTGTTTTATTTCCAAGTCTTTTGACCAATAGGCAACTAAATTGAAATATTCTACAACTAAGACTATTTGTTTTAGGGAAAATGAAAAAAGTATTCAAAAAATGTAAAATACTAAATCAGGTATTTGCTATAAAACAAGTTGTGAATTGCTTATCAGGAGCGGTTAATACATTATACAGAATGGTAAAAAAACTAATTTAGGATTTTGCAATTCCAAATTTTTTTTTTATCAATTTCCCTTAATTCGACTAGGCACATGTATTTAGCACTGTCGAGTATTATATACAAATATCTTTCTATGTGCGATTCCAATCTTAGCAACTAAGATTATTTATCACAAAAATTTTCAACAGTTTAATATTTATAAATAAAATAGTCCATCCTTTACCCACACACATACATACAAGTAGCAAGGCTTCTCTAGCAAAAAAAAAAAAGAGCAACCCGGTCGACCCATCCAACTGACCGGGTTGACCCCGGGTCAAAGCAAAACCTGGATTGGACTGGGGGCTAAGTCACCGGTTTTTGGTTTGACCCGACCGATTCGGTTTGGCTTCATTAACCTGCTTTAGAGTTTAAAATCTAATGCAACAGTATTAAATTTTTGGTGGTAAATCTTTGGATTAATCTTTTCAAATGAATTTTAATGGGCCATTTCTCTCCAGCTTAGGCCTTCTTGGTTTTGCTTGGAAGAACAAAGTTTTTATTTGTAGCTTGCACGTCCAAAAAATCTTCACTTTTTTTTTTCATTTTGAATACAATAATTCTATTATTTACTCAATGATGGTTATTTTATATTATTATTTTTCTTGTTATATATACATATAGACATTTCACATTTATAAAATCACATTTCTAAGCATTAGACATTAATTTATTTGAATAAAGGAAGCAGTTGAAAGAAAATGGAAGGATAAAAAAGTTAGAGAACAAAATAATTTTGATGGATATGTGAAAATGGGGAATCTTAAAAATGACTCGTCTCTTAGTGATAAAAGATTCTCATATGAAAAATCATTCTCACCTTCTTGGAGTTACATTTGAGTCAACTATTTTGTTGGAATTGAGTCTGAACGCAAGTAAGAATAGAGGGGAAAAAAATAGAACGTGATTAGCGGAAATATATAGAAGTTAGGGGGAAAAACAGAAGCCTATTTGGAATTTTCAACAGTTTTTCATTTTTATTTTTTAGAAAAGGAGTCCATCAATGACGCATTTTATTTATGATACGTGTAGATGAATTGATGCACCGTAGATAAAGATTTGTGAAGTCAAGTCATAAATTTTTTTTAAAAATCGGTCCCAATTAATAAATTATATATAGACCCTATGTACAAGAAGATTTTATGGTTTACTCAAAAAGAGAAGATTTTATGGATAAAAAAGAAAATACTTTGTTGTTATTAATAATTAAATATTTCATTTTCAATATAATGACACGATGAATGGGATATGCAATAGTTTTCTTCCCAATTAAACAAAACTCTTTATTGTAAAAGGGAAAAAATATATAAAAAAATTTCAAGCTATGCTAGTTGACATAGCTATCTATTATTATTTAATTAATTTTTTATGCATAACCATCATACATAAATTAGTTTCTTCATTTAACTATTGATCCATAATTTCTTTTTTCCCCTTTTCTTGACCAATAGGCGACTAAATTTAAATGTTCCACAATTAAAAATATTTATTTTATTAAGCATAATCATCCAACAATATCGAATATTAAATGTGAATATCTCTCGCAATGAAATTACAATTTTTGCAACTAACTACACAACCCTATCACAAAGAATTTCAATAGTTTAACTTTTATAAATAAAATAGTCTATCATATACACACGCATAAACACATGTCTATATGTGTCCTAAATCTTCCTCACTGCTATAAACTTTATTGCACATATATATAGCTTAGATTGCCATTAAAATTTTCAAATTCTATAGTATTCTATGCAAATAGCAACTTTTACCAGTTTCTCTAGCTCCCAAAAAAATGACACACAACTTGGAAAATTCTATTATATTTTTCAAAAAGAATGAGTCAATAAATAACATGTTCAGTTATATGTGTAGATGAAGTAATGTCCCATAGACTAGAGCCGGTAATATGGGTTGAGTCTGAACGCCTCCCATTAAAAAATTAGCGGGTTGGATTGGCTAAAAAGTGATCCGCTAAAAGGCATGTCTTTTTAGATCAACAACAATATTCAATCATAATGTAAGTCTAATTGATATTAGATGATTGTTGATTATTTGATTTGTGTTTTATATTCAATTTGAATTGTAATGTTTGAATTCAACCTTATGAAGTTTATTATGTATGTTTAAGTTGTATTATTTGAAATTTAAATTAGATATTTTATATTCAATTTTGTGATATATTTTTATAAATTAAATTTGTGAAAAAAATATATTTTATTTTAGGTATTGAAAAAATGAAAAAGATACTTCAAGTTAAAAAAAAATATGATGTGACAATATTGAAAATTAAATATGAGCGTATTTCGTAACTAAACACAGCCTTATCACAAAAGGTTTCACTAGTTCAATTTTTATAAATAAAATAGTCTATCATATACAGTAGGTCCCACACGGTTTATCTTTCTTTTTCTTTTTAAAAAAGATAAATTTTTAAAAAGTTATCGTCGCCCCACACAATTTATCCTTCGCCTTCTTTTATTTCCATCTTTTTTTTTATTTTCTTCATGTTGATCCAACTTGCACTGTAGACACAATGATCCTTCCCCATCGCCACTACTCTTTCCTCGCTCCTTCGTAGTGAGCACAGCAATAATAATAAAATAATTAAGAAAAGGCCATTGATGAATAAAACATTTGGTAAATAAAAAATAATAACCCAAAAGTTTTCATGTATGCATACCGGGCATTTGAAAATTTTGAAGGGTCATTTTCAACATGGAAGCTTTAAAGTGGGTCAATTTTTTCCTTTTCATTATATTGTAAAACACTCAACTGTTAGTTGACCAATATATAATGTAGATAAATTAGTCAACTTTAACCACACATTCACAAACCAGATTTACTATTTCCATGACCTAGTAATTAATTTTTTTTGAAAAACAAAACTTATTCATAAGATCAAATTTCATGATAAAGTATGCGTGTAAAAATATGCATAACTAATTAGTGCCTGCATGGCAATTTGCATGGAATGTTATACACTTCATTGCACCACATTATTAACACTTAATGCTTCTATACTTTGAGGCGTACTTGCACTATATGGTTAACGTAAGGGAGATCTCAATATAACGGATACAAAATATTAATTTTCATAGCATAACATTGTCACTAAAGCATAGAGCTTACATCATATGGCCATGGTCATCCAATCACTATCAGAAAAATGTCATTTAGCGACGTAAAAATCTATCGCTAAATGGCTATTTTTTATCAGAAAATTTCCATTTAACGACGGAAAATATTAGCGACTCTCGTTTTAGCGACGGAAAATAGCCATTTAGAACATTATGTTATCCGTCGTTAAATGACTTTTTTCTAGTAGTGAATCTACATAGTAGCAAACACCATATAGAACATTATGTTATCTCACCAAAGGCCAAGCAGTCTAATGTGGAATCTCTTAGTGAAAAGTCACATGTTTGATTCCATCAATAACCTAAGGCAATAAATTCCTACCTCTTTAATTCAAAAAGGAGAAGAAAATTAAAAAAAAATTGTTCACTATCACAATTGGAAATTTACTAATGGTCCATTAAAGAAAATCAGTGATTGTTTCTTTGTAGACTTCAGCGTCAATATTTCTCCAATATAATTCAATGTTCCATGAATTATCAATAACATAAGGATTGATATTACCTTTTCCACTCCTTTAGTAAATGTGTATGGTCTTCAAAATAATGTTATTATTTTCATCCCTTTCCTTTTTTAAATTAAAAAAAATCAAAGGATACAAATTAATTGAAAACATTACGTTTTCTTTAGCTATAAAAAGAGAAAGAAACTACCAACTTAGAAAAATCTGTTGTAATTTTTATTTTTACAAAAGAATGAGAAAATGAATGAGATCTTGTTATATGTGTTAGATGAATTGATCTGCTGTGAATAAGAGTTTATAGCTTTTGGCAAAAAAAGGGTTTCTAGCGTCGACTCAAAGAATTTTTAAAATGGATCCTATAGTAACAAATTATAGTCCACATACACATTGTGGTGTGTAAAAAAAAGATTTAATGGATGAACAAAAGCAAAAAAAGTTGTTGTCCATACTTAAATTTATCCATGATTAATGCAGTCTTCAATGTAGTGACATGATCCACCTAGATATGTAATATTTTTCTTTTAAAGTGATTTGAGGATACTTTAAATTACATGAAAAAGGTAAATTTACATAGAACGGCATTTTAACTAACTCATAATTTTCATCAAAATAATTAAAATATGTTGATTGTTAATTGATGTTCTTATTTATTATATGTAATAAGTTTGGTATACATTTTTTGTGGTTCCAAATCAGAATTTGGATATGGTATAATACTATCCTCGGTCATAATCATTAAACGCCATTTATAGTACAAATTGCACGACAAATAAAATAGATAAAGGTATATCTATCTTGAGATGTTAATTTGATTACAATAAATTTTACATTATAAAGTAGTTTTTAAAAATTAAGCAAAACCCACTGCTGCACCAATTATCAATAAATTAAGGAGTCATATTATCTTTATTTGATTAATAATTACGTAGGTGTATGCTCTTTATGACTACCAAAGATTAATCCTTATAATAATTGTTCTCTATTTTACTAGTTTTATGACTCTAAAACTTGGTAAAATTCAGTGGACCAACTAACTATAGAATGTTTTGCACGGAGGGCATGATAGACCAATTGACCCCACAATTTATTTTTCTTTCTTTTCATTGATCGACAAGGAGGAGAGAAAATTGGAGAAAAATATTATCACTCAATATGCTTAGATGGCCAAATGAAAATAGAAAGCAAATAAAATGGACAAATAACTGAATTACTAAAATATCTTTAGATAAAAATCTTTAAATAAATAGTTAATAATTAAAGTATCATTAAAATATATCAAGTATAGTTTCAAATTAAATATGATAATAAAAAATTATATTAACACTAATATCATTAAACAATTTAAAATCAAATTATTTAGTTAAGATACATTTTCATGTTATTATATTTCAAAATAAAATAAATTATATAAAAATAGAACATATTTTTTTAATGTTACAAGGTTTTAATAAGTAATTAAAAAATAAATTAAATATTAGAATATATCAGTAAAACTTATTACAATATATCGTAAAACTAATCTCTTAAAAAAAAAGAAGAAGTTCCGATCAAAATTTTAAATTTGGGCTTCTCTTTTAGTGTGATTCCAACTTTGAAAAGTAAAGCCATTTATCACAAAAAATTTCAACAGTTTGACATTTATAAATAAAATATTCCATCAGACACATATATGTGTGAGTCCTACATCTTTATATAATTTTTAATTTGTAATTTTCATTGGTTTCTATTGTAATTTTTAATTTCTTTTTTTAAAAAGGACAATGAATGACGCATTTTATGCATGATATGTATAGATGAAATTGATGTAGCGTGAATAACTTGGCAAAAGGATATGTAGCGTGAATAAAGGTTTGCAAAGTCAATGGGTCAAGAATTTTCAAAATGGTCCCATATTACTCAATTGCATATTGATCACACGAACAAAGATATTTTATGGATTAAAAAAAGAAAATACTTCGTTGTTATTCATAATTAAATTAAATATTTCATCTTCAATATAGTGACATGATGGACTCCTATATGCAATACTTTTCTTCACAATTAGACAAAACTCTTTATTGCAAAATTCACAAAACAGAATTATTTCAATGAAAGAAGAGATGGATACACAAAAATGTGTCATTTGCCACATATTTTTCATTTTATTTTTGAGCGAAAATTGATCTAGTTAAAGCTAAAAAATGATAATAATGTTGAACAAACATGAAATTTAATATTTAAAATCTGCTGGTAGACATTATCATAATCTATTTTGTATTAAGATAAGATTCATTTTTACTCTGAAAGTTTTTGTAGAGTAACATGACTTGGAATAAAAATTCAAAATAAAATAAGAGCATATAAAGATTAAATTGTTACGTTTTTAAAGTTTGGGGTAATATTGAGCCAGAGAAAACCTCTTGTCTAATATATATTATATAATTAATTTATGTATAGCGTTTTTCCATGTATAAAGTCTTGTAAGGAAATTTGGGGGAAACTTCGGGTCAAAAATAAATCTATACAAAAATGTGCATATAGAATAGATACCAATAAGACTCTTAAATTTTTTCTTTGACTTAAAATTACATACAACTTTAGTGTATGACTAAGAATAGTTGCTATCAATAAAGCAAGAAATTTGAATTATCTTGATAATTTATTAATTTGCTATGGATCTAAAATATCAAGCAATATATAAACAGTTAAAATTAATGGACAATTCAAAGAATGAATAATGTGAACATAGTATCTATGTATTAAAAAACGTCTTTTCAATTTTTTTGTCATAATTTTTTATGCAATTCATTGTAATTTATTCAATGAAACAATTCTACCAATTGATAATAAGCGTCGTGAATAAGAGGTCCTAAACTCATAAAGAACTTTAAAAAAGGTTTATTATCCTATATTTAAAAAGGTCCCAATTTAATAAGTTTTAATGACCATAAGATGTAATGTGCATGTACAGGCAAAAACTTTTTGCATATTGCTAAATTAACATCACATTTACACTAATTATCATTAAGAATTGTAATATTCAGAAGATTGAAATTTGCTAATGGTCCATAACACTAGGGCATATGTTATCTTTTCCACTACTTTCGTAAATGTATATGGTCTTCAAAATAATGTTATTATTTTATTCCTTTCCTTTTTAAAAATTAAAAAAATCAAAAGAGACAAATGCATAAAAAATAATTATCAAAGCTAAGAAAATCTAAAGGAAATGAGCATATATATACTATTTTTATTTTTCAGACAAAAGTTAATTTAATACCGGCCAATGAAAATATGAATGTAAATAATTGCAAAGATTATTTAAAGATAAGACTGTTTGTTTTAGGGAAAATAAAAAAATTTGGAAAATACAAAATTCTACATTGGTTATTTACTATAAAACAAATTGTAAGTTACTTATCAAGAGTGGTTAATACTTTATCCAAAATGGTAAAAAAATGGGTTTCGGATTTTACAATTTTCAGGTTCTTTTTTTATCATTTTCCCTTAATTTTACTAGGCATATGTATTTAGCACTGTCGAGTATTATATATAGACATCTTTCTCTGTGGGATTCCAATCTTAGCAACTAAGATTATTTACCACAAAAATTTCAACAGTTTAACATTTATAAATAAAATAGTCCATCATTTACCCACACATATACATACAAATAGCAATTTTTACAGGTTTCTCCAGCTTAAAAAAATTCAAAAAATCTGTTGTAATTTTTTGTTTTGTTTTCGTATTAAAGGAGTCCGTCAATGATGCATTTTACTTATGATATGTGTAGATGACATGGTGCACCGTGTATAAAAGTTTGTGAAGTCAACTTATAAATTATTTTCAAAATGGATTTTCAAAATGGGTCCCATGTTAATAAATTATATATGGACCATACATAATTCAAGATTTTATGGTTTAGTCAAAAAATAGAAAATTTTATGGATAAAAAAGAAATTCATTTGTTGTTATTAAGAGTTAAATTAAATATTTCATCTTCAATATAGTGATATCATGGACGTGGATATGCAATAGTTTTCTTCCCAATTAAACAAAACTCTTTATTGCAAAATTCCCAAAACAAAATTATTTTAATGAAAGAAGAGATGGATACACAAAATTGCATTATTTACCAAATAGTTTTCTTTTTATTTTTGAACGAAAATTGATCCCATTTTAAGCTAAAAAATGATAATAAAGTTGAACAAACATGAAATTTAATATTTAAAATCTGCTGGCAGACATTATCATAATATATTTTGTATTAAGATAAGATTCATTTTTATTCTGAAGGTTTTCGCAAAGTAATAATGTTGCCCAACAAGTTTTTTTTGTTTCAATATTACCCTCAAAGTTTAAAAACATACAATTTTATCCCCATATGCTCTTATTTTATTTTATTTTTAGTTTTTATTTCAAACAAATGCCCTTTACGGCTTTACGTGATCACACTGCTATTTTCTTTGAGTTGAAGTTTCATAGTATTACTATTGCCAATATATTTAATTTCAAATTGTTGGCCATTAATTTTTCTGAGAGAAAATAAAAATTGTCTACAAAATTGTTATATATACATTAATTGTCAAATATATATTATAATTAATTTATGTCTATCGTTTTTCTACGTATGAAGTCTTGTAAGGAAACTTCGGGGAAACTTCGAGTCAAAAATAAATCTAAACAAAAATGTACATGCAAAATAGACAACTATAAGACTCTTAAATTTTTTTTTGACTTAAAATTAAATGGAACCTTACTATATGACTGAGACTAGTTGCCATCAATAAAGCAGGAAATTTGGATTATCTTTTTAATTTATTAATTTTCTATGGATATAAAATATTAAGCAATATCAAAACAATTAAAATTAATGAACCATCTAAAGAATGAATGATGTGAACATACTGTGTCTATATATAAGCTATTAGGAGTTTTTTTTAAGTTTTAACCCAACTTATACTAGAAAGTTCTTTTTATTTTTTTGTCATAAGTTTTTATACAATCCATTATAATGACTGATGTTATCTTTTTCCACTGCTTTCATAAATGTATATGGTCTTCAAACTAATGTTATTATTTTATTCCTTTCTTTTTAAAAAAATAAAAAAAACAAATTAATTTAAAAAAGTCACCGTTTCTCTAGCTATAAAAAGAAAATAAAAAAAATACCAACTTTGAAAAATCTATTCAATGAATGAAATTTTATTACACGTGTTGATGAATTGATGTGCCGTAAATAAGGGTTTGTGGCGTCAACTCAAAAGAATTTATAAAATGGGTCCATACTAACAAATTATAGTCCAGATGCACATTGTGGTATGTGGAAAAGAAATTTATTGTAATTTATTCAAAAAAAAATTCTACAAATTAATAATGCTCCGTAAATAAGAGGTTGTAAACTTGAGAACTTTCAAAACTTGAAAAAGTGTATTGTCATATATATATATATATGGATATATAAATGCCTTACTTAATAAATTTTAACAATCATAAGTTGTGATGTGCACATAAACGCAAAGATTTTTTTGTTCAT
>JANTPZ010096053.1:0-15024 GCA_025593235.1 Vachellia pachyceras | reverse complement strand
ATAAACATCTATAGAAGAAATTGGCCTTGGGAGTGCGTCTGTTGTCGTCTCTTCTCGCATATATAGCGCTTGTTTGGGAAGCCATTCTTCCCAACGGTGCACGTAAGTCGAGATAAAATTATTTCGAAATCTGTAAAAATCATCTTAAAATCCATAAAAATTATCTTGAAATCTGTAAAACTATCTCGAAATTCCCAAAATGCCTCGAAATCTGTAAAATCCATTTTCTCAACAGAGTTCCCAAACGAGCACATAGATTTGGCAAGCCATGTCATTTGAGTTTTTCAGCTATCCACGATTTACAGTGATCGTTCCAGTGATTTGTGAAAGGTGCATTAGGCGTAAAAATGTATTCGTATGGAAACGTGGTTGGGAAGTACTTTTACACAAATCAAGAGAAATATATAAAGAGGATTATCTCATTTTACGAAAAATAATGTTAAACGTGTATTTGAATCCTGTAAACGCTGAGCTAAACATGCACAATTTCTTCCGGATTCTCCCAGTAAAATAGCTTTTACAGATTTTGAGACAAAATATAGATTTTGTATAATAGATTTTGGAAAATAGCTTTTACAAATTCTGAGGCAAAACATAGGTTTTGAAAAGTGATTTATGTTTGGGAAGTTATTAGCTTTTACGGATTCCGAGGCAAAAAAGTGGCTAGGAAAGTAAGAAAGAGAAAGAGAGAAAAAGTATGAAAGATGAAAGAGAAAAAAGTAGGAAAGAGAAAATCTAGGTTTCAAAATGAGTTTTTGTAAACAAAATAGCTTTTGGAAAAAAAATTTGCTTAGACAAAACCTCAATTTTGAGGTAAAATCTAGGTTTTGAAACCAAACTTAGATTTCAAAAGTGGTTGCCAAACTAACCCTAAAGTTTATTCATAAAAAAGGTATCCCTTCTATCTTTTATTAATAGGAAAATGTAAAAAAAATGTAATTTCTCCTTGAAAGTCTTCACTCCCCATACCTTTTCCAAACGAATTGGGAAGTGTGCGTTCAGAGGCATTATGATGTCAAAGAGTTTATCACCGGAAATAAATGTCAAAGAGGTTTGGTATTAATTAATTAATTAATACCGAGGAGGCAAACTATGTCAAGGCTTTAACTAATGTTGTCGCACTAGTGTATATACTTAGTTTTTTTGTCAAAATATTTAATACAAGTATTTTTGTTTGCTAAAGTCAAAGTAGTATTACCTTCCATCATTAATATAACACTTAATTACTTTTTTTAGTAATTAAGAAAGTTAAATACATATATTTATATTTATCATTCTTTTTAAACTTATTTGTCTTGGTTACTTATAAAACTATACTCCCTCTATTCCCTTGTAAATTAAACTTTGGAGATGTTCAACAATTGATGCATTTTTTATCTTTACTCCTAATTAATCACATATATGTCTCATAGCTGTTTTCCTTATTTTTTCCACTTATTCTCTCTCACACTCATAGTCTGTTTTTGAAAAAAGTTACTTTTTATATATTTATTGTCCTCAAACAATTTTTTGAATACCGCAATTTGTATAATTGTATCTTATAAAAAGGAACGAGGGAATATAGTTCAATAATACATATAAATAAATACTTTTAAGTCATTTATTTAATTTTTTTATTCTCTTTAAAAAAATCAGTTTCAATAATACATATAAATAAATGATTGTTTCAAAATCTAGGTTTTACCTCAAAACCGAGGTTTTATGCAAACAAATTTTTTTTACCCAAAAGCTATTTTGTTTACAAAACCTCAGTTTGAAACCTAGGTTTTGAAACATAGGTTTTCTCTTTCCTACTTTTTCTTTCTTTCTCTTTTCTACTTTTTCTTTCTTTCTCTTTTCTACTTTTTCTTTCTTTCTCTTTATTACTTTCCTCTTTCATACCTACTTTTTTACCTTGAAATCCGTAAAAGCTAATAACTTCCCAAACATAAATCACTTTTCAAAACCTAGGTTTTGCCTCGGAATCTGTAAAAGCTATTTTCCAAAATCTATTCTTCAAAACCTAGTTTTTACTTCACAATCTGTAAAAGCTATTTTCAACCTTACATCCAAACAAGCTCTAATTCAGATTAAAGTTAAGTGGGATTATAGAGCTGTAAAGTTTTACTGCTAGAAATTTAACACACACAGTTGCGTTCTTAAAGTTTGACGTTGAAACCTTTGGTCTAGATGGTAAACTCTTGTCACTTTCAATTCTAAAAAAAAAAAGCCAATTTTATTCGAAAGTAAAAGGGCACATAAAAAGATTTGGCTTCCCTACACACACATATGTATAGATATAGACATCATATAGATTTTATAGAATTGGGGTGTCGACTTTAAATGTTGGAATGTCTGTTAAGAAATCTATCCATATTTAACATATGATAAAATGATATGTTAACATTATGTTTTTAATATAGTTAGCTTATTGATTGAAACAAAAAGCTATAATAATATTTTTTTTTAAGATTGATATGTGTGTGTTGCTTGCGATATATGAATCTATACATATAATTTAAATTTCTTTTTATATTTTTTAAAATATAATCTCAATTTTAAACTAATTTAATATGAATATTTTAACTAATTTTCATTAATATTGTGCAATGTATCCCTTTCTCTAAAATAATGAATATAGAACATGGAACTCACAAACAAATCATTATTTAAGTATGACTGATAAGGAGAAAGAAACATTGGACCGGACCTGATAGAAACCATCAACCGATTCTTGATATTAAATCTAGTTCTTCTTTAGAATTGGGGGCATGTGATACGATATCTAACCAGTTCACTCGCTCGTTTTGAATGTTCAAATAGGTTAACCTAATTTTGCAAATTAATCATATGTTTGGAGAAGAATAATAAAGATATGGATATTTTTAAATCCCCGATTTTGAATGATTTTACTATGATTTATACTTTTAATCATTTAGCTCATTTTGATGCATCAATCCCTAGTAATTTGAATAAATTTAATGATACTTTTAATTATTAATGATTATTAATCAAAGTGGCCAAAGGATTGTAACATGTAAGGATGAATTTTCCAATATTGCTATTATTATATATTTTGTTATTGTCACTATTAAACTATTGTAGTATGTATTCACATTCACGGTGATGATTAAAGTTGTATTTGCTTTTTGAACCTTGTTAATGATCAGTGCTCACTTGCTTTAGTTTAATATAATGTGTTGCTTCATGTTTAGTTAAAATATGAAAATAGTTAAATATAAATTTGAGCCCGCTTATACACAATGTAAAAGGATTATATATATATATATATATATATGTCCAGGTGGATTGGTCCGACTGGTTGATAAGGGGAAGGTAAGGTGCCGCGTAACCGTCAGATTTTGAGCTTGAACCCTGAGAAGCCCCTCTCCGGACGACCCCGAATTAATCTGAATTTGAAAGAATCTGAGATACTGGGGGAGTTTTCTCTCACTTAAAAAAGATTATATATACATGAACACCAGGAATCTCATAAAAGGTAAGAAAGCAGTCAATTCCATCACTTCACAATAAAGCTAATACCTCGCGTGGGAACACTTCACGAGTAAAGAAATCCGTTTAATAGTATTTTTTTTAAAATGAGATAATTTTTTTATATATTTACCTCGATTTATGTAAATATATAGATGAACACCGGGAATCTCATAAAAGGTAAGAAAGCAGTCAATTCCATCACCTCACAATAAAGCTAATTAATAATGGCATCGTTTGGCAACACTTATAAAAAGTCTAGAAACTCGTTTAAAGTGTTTTTCTCTAAAACGAGATAATTTTCTTTACATATTTATTTTAATTTATGTAAAAGTATTTTTTATGGTGTTACAAATTAACTAAAGTTAATTGATTTTACATCACTTGCCACTAACAAAATAAATTTTTGCTTTTAATTTGAAGTTGATGATGAGAAAGAAGCGTGAGATGAGAAAGGCGAAAGGGTCGTAGTAGTCAAGCAATGGTGGGACCGATGGGTTTGACACAAATCATTCGTCATTTGTCTCATTTCTTTTCTTTCTCTATCCCTTCTATTCTTTTCATAGAAATGTCTTGTACTCTTTCTTTTCATTGCTTTCTCATGGATCCAACAATGAATAAATAGAGTGGAACAGTACAACAGGTAATATGTCGTTTTCTTTCTGTTAGAGAACCTGAATCCTCATCACATGATGACCTGCGTAAAAGATTCATATCATGTTTCTTTAACTTGTTATCGCAAAACTAATGTTCTCCCCATGAGTGAAGCAAGCAAAAACCTATTGCAAGTTTGCAACTTTGAAGCCTCCCTCCCCTTTTGCCCAGAAAAACTCAGAAAGGAACAAAGAAAAGGAAGTTAGAACGCAGAAATAACTTGTGTGTTGAGTTCTTAGAGTTGGAGTTTGGGAGTTCTTGTAGAGTGTTGTCATCGCTTGGGATTTCTTCAAGCATACATGTCATTTTGGCGTCCAAGCAATCAAAACGACACGCCGCTGATTTATGTGGGGCGATCGCAGTAATATACCGAATCCGTCTGGGAACACAGTGGAGAAGTGTTTTTACCATTTATAAGATAAATGTGTAATGAAAATTATTTCGTTTTATGAAAAAACACTATTGAACACACGTTTAGCTTTTTCAAACGTTGTTATTCCAGATATTGCCACTAGGGGTTTGGAGAAGCTTTTTTTCTCTTTTTTTACGTTACACACAAATCGAAATAAAAATATTTTTTACTTATTTACCTCAACTTGTGTAAAAGTACTTTTTAACGGATTTTTAAATGCAACATTAATACAAGCCTCTTGGTTATGTTCTTGTCTCTACCTCGTGCTAAATAATTTATGTTTAGATTAGACCGTTCAGATGGACTGAGATGACTGTTATTCCGATAGAACTTTGCACTGACTGTATACTATTTGAAACGATTTAATTAATTTATGAGATATTAATGATAATTCTACTAATACAAGACCCATAACAAAACAGGTAATCAAATTATCGCATGTCACGCTAATTTTAATTGATATACATGAGTATTAAAGTGCAAAAATATATATAAACTTCTTCATAAAGAACGTTAAACATCATATATTTTGTAAAAGTGTAAACCATGAATGTTAAAAATGCACAAAAATATTACATTTAAATATAAATTAACACCATTATATATATATATATATATGTAAAAATCACATGAGCCCCACCATAAAAAGTAACGTTGTTAGTTTATACATTTTTGCTCTCATTTTCAATGTTCACAATTATTACACCTTAATTAACCTATATATATTATAAAATACAAATTATATAGTTAAGGCAAGCCTTCATAGTATAAGCAGCGTGACTTATTTTTTTAAGGGTTATATGTCATTTTTCTTGTGGAAGTAGTCGTACAAGGGTCTGTAAATATTTGAATTCTGTTGATTTAATTTTGTTTGTATTAACCGTCAAAACCACTTTTTCAATTTAATTTACTGTTTACAAGTGAGTGTGTAAAAAAAATTTATTTCAATTTATGTGAACATGACTTTCAACGATTTCACAAACACAAAATCACCTTAAAGTTTAAAGTAATTATCTGAAAGTTACCATGTGATTTTTTAAGTATGCACTATATTCTGAAACTTATTAAAATAAAAGTTTTAGTGATCGTATTCAATTTAATATATATGGACATAAATAAATCATAAAAAACAAAATATCAAGATCATGCATGCAATTGCCAACGCCATTGATCATTGAAGAAGCTTGCTTGCATCCCCTTTTTACCACAGGAAGCATGGCACTACTTATCGTCTCTGACTTTTAGATTTATACAATAATAATAATTTTTATATTCGATATTTCAATAACAAATCATTTTTTTGGTTGACTTAATTAATCTAAACCTCCAGGCTCGATCACATGTGTGATATAGAGGCCTATAGCTTGCCTTGCCTTTGGTGTTCACTACTACATTTGACGAAGGCATTCTACGTTTTTAATATAAGAATTAGTTTATGATTTAATTTGGATCAAAATATAATATTTCAATTCACTATATCTCCAAAATCTACAATGTCTTCTCAAGTCATTCTAGTTAGTTAAATACATTAAGCGATTTCTATTCAAGAATATTCAATTAGATGAAAGATGTTATTTTAGAAAAATTAAGTTATATTTGTTACAAATAACTAATTTAAGTAATTTTATTAATCCACCCAAATTAATTGTTTAGATATTACATTAAACACAGCTAAAAACATGATTTCAACCACCTTTCTAACTAGAATGCTTGAGAGATAGAAGGAAAGTCTCAATTGAATGATGTTCTTCAGTTGTATCATACACATAGGATATCTCTTTGTGAAAGTAAGTTCAAATTTAAGAATTATAGCAATAAATGAGGGTATGTTGTTGTGTCAAAACAAAGGGTTTGAAAAAGTAAAGTTCTATACGGACTCCCTTAAAGTTATACAGCTTATATTCTCTGATTGTGGATAGTCACACCTGTTTAATCAAATCATTAGGGACATTCACTCACTCTCTTATTATAAGGGAATGAGATTTGGAGATCATTCACTGCTATAGGGAAGCACTAGTTTGTGCTGATCATATCGCAAAGTATGGGCATAGTTCCAAGATAGGTAATCTATACCTATCAGAACCCCCCAATTATTGTGTAGAACTTCTCCGTCTTGACTTGAGGTCGTGCTTGGGGGTTACTGTCTCTGATTTGATTTTTATGTAATTAAAACTCCAAGCTATACTTGTCTTATTATTCAAAAAAAAATTTAAGAATTATAATTATTCTTAATTCAAACATAGTAAAAAATAGACAAAAAATGTACTCATAAAAATTTGAATTCTTACGTTAACTTGTAGAGGTAATTCTAAAGCAAAAGGTCAAATAAAAAAACAGAGTTGATAAGAAAAGGGAGGAAGTTGGTTTGATATATTTTCTCATGCTTGTGACTTAAGGCTACAAAAATATTATTGTGACCCGAAGTGATAATACTCAAATTTAAAGAATTCAGATGATAAAAAAAATTCTCAAACATTGTCTTAGATCCTGGAATTCATACGTAGAAGATCCAACTCGTAAATACAAGAAAGAAGGAATTGTTGGAGGGGGTGAGAAAATACGTAAAAGGCACAACAAACCTGAAGAAGAAGGTACAGGAAGCTTACGGCGGGAGGAAAAAAACCAGTCGAAGAAGTAGAAGAAGAAGAAGAAGAAGAAGAAGAAAAGCCAAGAAAGCAAAGTAAAATCTATAAAAGGCAATCTCTCACATCCACATCTCCTCTCACTCTGCTCGTCATTTTTAAAACGAGCAGAAACCCAAAGGACTGATTCACCCAGTAAGAAAATCTGCTCTCTCTCTCAAAAAGGAGGCACTGAACATACTATTGTTCAATATACACTGATTGAGAGTTCCCTCAGATCTCGGTCTACTTCTTCGATGCATCATCGTCATCTCAACCTCTCAGGTACTTCCTTCCCTGTGTTTGTCTCTGAGATTCTTTGCCTTTCTTCGAATTCAATCTCCATTGTCATCCCCCATAGCAATGATTCCTTTCTGTCAGTTTCCCCCCTTTTGTTTTTCTGTTACTTTAAGTTCTGAGCATCAGCATTTGCTTATGAATTGATCTGTTGTCAAATGCGTAACATGTTACGAACTTTCCTGCAAGAAAATTTCGAGGCATGGCCAAAAAAAAAAATAGGCAGAGAGAAGTTTCTGTTTTTATCTTCTCTTTTTAATTTTTTTTTTTATGTTTACTTTCAATGGGAGGAAACGAATCACTCCCACTGCTCTCAACTGTTTCAAATGAAATTTTGGACTTCTAATTGACTTCTTCCTTTTGGACGTCTCTTAACATTTTAATCGACAAGATTTAATTTCCTTTCTTATCTCATGTTGTTCTTTCCTTTTTGAACAACCAACCAGAGTCAAATCGGTTCCTGTTTGTTTGTTTTCTCCTCTCACAGGACTCAGATATTTCATTCGTTGATGCATTCCTTCTTCTTCTCATTTCATGTCCTTCTAATCAGATACAAGTTAGGGATCTCCAGTCTACCGAAACTGACTTCTCATTGTTGAAAGGGACAGCTGTTTTCGTAATGATGCAGCATATATTCTGGCGAGCATTATTGTCTCTACCTTCGTTTCGTTGCGCCCCCCCCCCCTCGTTATGATTGTATATACAGCGTATAATAGTTAGATTTAGCAGTAACCACTGGAGCATTAACCTCGGGTCTGACAGTTAATACGTATTTACGTGCACGCATCTCCTTAAATTAAAATTTACACAAAGCTTGTTCATCTGTTGTCTTTTACTATGCTAATATAGTGCCTGTTTGGGAAGCCATTTTCCCAAACGGTGCACGTAAGTCGAGATAAAACCATTTTGAAATCTGTAAAAACCATCTCAAAATTCATAAAAAAATCTTGAAATCCGTAAAACCATCTCAAAATTCCAAAAATACCTCAAAATCTGCAAAATCCATTTTCCCAACGGAGTTCCCAAACAAGTTACCGTTCTTCTGCTGGTGTCAATTAGCTTGTTGGCTGAATTTATTTTGATGATTTGTATCTGTGCTATTTTACGTTATTTTTTGTTTTCTTCACTGATACTGTTATGTTTCTGGTTATTATCAAAGTTATATTTTTAACCACATAACGATGGGAAGAGAATTTAGTCAATTTACAAGTTCACGGATGGTAAAAAAAGAATTATACAAAATATATTTGGAAATAAATGGGGAACAATCGGCTTGGGAACTTTATACGTTCCAATGTTTTCCATCCTTACAGAATAGCGAGATGGGAGCAAGAATAGTGGAACATGAGGCTAAAAAACTCTGTTGATGCATGTCATTATACAATATTCCCCAGAAAGGTGAAAATATAAAAGTCAGTCTCGGGTGGGTAAGACTTTGTTGAACCAAGGAATGTTATTTCAATTTATTGTGGGAACTTTACCGCCAGATATGTTTCTTAAAATCATTTATTTTGCGATAACTTGGTCGAAGTTAGATATTGTCGGAAGCTAACGGAAAGTGAATGACACATTTGAAATGTCGGAATTTGTGTTTAGTCCATGATGATCTCGGTCAAAAGTAGTGTACGATGTGTAGGAGTTAGGACTCGGTGAAACGATTGCTGTTGTGTCCAAGTTAAGAGAAGGCAAAAATCTGAAGTTAATTCGGACGTGTTCTTTTCTACATTTCAGGGGAATAAATGACCGTACTGGAACAGATCCTCACTTCGTCTATGCTCCGCTGATGCTCTATGCAGTATAGCTGCTCTGAAGAATAGATGGAAAGTGGCGCTAATCTCAGTAATAATGAGAGTTCTAACATTAATAAGGATTCTTCATGGTTCAGTCAATTCAGAAATGCATCCAATCCTTGGATGGCAAGATATGCCTATGCCTTGATTTTTCTAGTCGCGAATCTGCTGGCATGGGCAGCCCGTGATTTTGGTCATGGTGCTTTAATCGAAATGAAGAGTAAGATTGCCTGATTCCTTAAGAAGTAGTAAATATTTTCCACATCCTATTTGTATTTCTATAGCTTTTCAGGCCTTGTTCTCCACTTCATTCTGCCATCTGTATTTCTTTACCTATCCAATCTTCTTTCAAACGCTACATTTCCGACAGCTTATCTGAATTACGCGATTTCTTGCTATTTGCATCTGGATGGACATTTAGATATGCATCATAAATATCTTAATATGCGCTCAATTCATAATTGGTTGGTGACGAAGTAGAATAAGAAAGCATTTGACTTGTGAAATTTTGAGTTGAACCAAGTGCTTGGCAATTCGCCTATCTACGAACTGGCTAGTTGGAATATATGCATTGATGTTAGTAAAACTTCTATTCCAACTTAAAGCTGTCGCCTCTATGCATCTTAGTTTTACTATAATGGCACTAGCTCAAAATCTAGCATATATCTGACTTCCAGGATTGGAAGGATGCGATGGCGGGAAAGACTGTTTGGGTGCGGAAGGCGTTCTGCGGGTGAGCTTGGGTTGCTTTGTATCCTTTGCAATTATAAGCATGAAATCTAGTTCATAAAGACAGGGGCTTTAAATCAGTCTGGTAACAGAGAAGTATGTCACTGTGCATTGAACTAATCGGTGCTTGAGTCATTGAGGTCAATTAGAAGAAGCCACTAGTCTTGGCTTATCCATTTACCACTTAATCTTCAGAGCGAACCTTAATGCTATGTCAGATATTTTATATCATAATGTTTCTGTCAACTGCTCGTACTTCTAAATTGAATGAAGCCAGAGACCGATGGCACTCCGGGTGGTGGTCACTCAAGAGTGTTCTCTGGGTCGTAACCACGATCATCCCATTTCTACTTCCTTCTGACGTGATTCAGCTCTATGGTTGGTAAATTGCATCTTTCAGCAAGCTTCCTGTTAATATTTCGTCCTCTGTGGTACAAAAGGTTGCAATTATAGCCTTTGTCATTTCATTCTTCTCTCTGACACTTCCCTTTTTCGGCAGGGGAGGTTGCACATTTTGGAGCCGGGTACTGCTTGTCTCACACACACACTCTCTTTTTTTTACTTATTTGTGATTGTTTAAAATATTTAATATACATACTTTTCAGGGTTTTCCTCCTTATTCAACTCATAAGCATAATCAGCTTCATTACATGGCTGAATGATTGTTGCATATCTGAAAAAAATGCGGAAAGATGGTAAGATTTTCTCTGTCGCATAACTATTTGAAATACATGCTTCATGATAATGAAAAATTTTCTTCAGAGGGCTGTTCAGCTTAAGAGGGCTATTTATTATCATGTTGATATATATAGGAAAGAAGTGAGAAAATATTTAATCTTCTTAATAAACCGTCTGCAAGCATTGAATGTTCTTCAGAGTCGATAACGGACTCACTAGCTATTCTGAGGATGGCTAAAACTGTGTCTCTTCTTTTTCCTTTTGTCCCTCTTGTTTATGAAACATTGATATTGACATATAGGATAATTTCATTATTAAGGCCCCTTATTAATTAAATATTTGCACTTTTTACTCAATTTCCTTGCAGTCAAATCCATGTGATGTTATTTGCTACCACTGCTTATGTTATTTGCTTGGTGGGGATAATTTTGATGTTCATTTGGTATGCACCGCAACCATCTTGCCTCCTCAACATTTTCTTCATCACTTGGACCTTAGTACTTCTTCAACTCATAACAAGCGTGTCTCTGCACCCAAAAGTAATTTTCATTTGTCACAGGACTTCTGCTATAAATCCACTTCATCTTCCGACATAACCCGTTAATTTTCCCTGCTACAGGTGAATGCTGGCATTCTAGCTCCAGGGTTGATGGGTCTTTATGTTGTGTTCCTATGCTGGTGCGCAATTAGAAGGCAGGCTTCCAATCTTTGACAACACTTTTGCTTTTATATAAATTTAATTCTCATGCATGAAGCCTTGATTGTTTAGTCCCTGTTCTCTCCCATGGAAGCATGGGTTTAAAATCGAATGAAAAAAGACAAAGGCAGCCCTTGCTAACATAATAGTTTCTTTTCATTCTGTAAATTTCTAAGAGAAAGCCAACTGTTTTAAGTTTACTTCTTTAATTTTTATAAATTATGTTATTTATGCTTATTTTCGTCATGTCTTCATTTCTGTTGCATTTGAGCTTTAGGATTTATGTGTGTATGCAGTGAACCAGCAGGAGATAACTGCATCAGGAAGTCAGACTCTGCAACCAAAACTGACTGGCTTAGCATCATTGTACTATCTCGTTTCTTGTTCCTTATTTTTGATAAAAATATTTCTTGTTTTTAATCTTAGTGAAATTTGAACTTGGTTCCTAATTATCTGTGACTCTTCCATCGTCTGGCCCATTTGTATGCTCACCACCAGTTTCATGTAGATTTCTCTAATTACTTAGCACGAGGGAGAAACCGATTTTGTTGCCGGAAAATAAATAATTACTCCATATGTTTATCGTTTCTAAGAACATATATTTCTCAAATCTTCATGAGGACGTGATTATTTCAATTTCTATAGCCTTTAAATGCATGATCTCATGTGACTTTCTGGTTCGTAAGTTGACCTGTGGCAATGAATTTTTGTTGGCAGAGCTTTATCGTTGCAATACTGGCCATCGTTGTTGCAACGTTTTCGACAGGCATAGATTCTAAATGCTTTCAGGTGCCCTAGTCATAGAATCTAAATTGAACCTGAATTTGAATATTAGTCTCTCCATTCCATTTCTGACAGAAGCCTGCAGTTCAGGAAAGGCGATCCACCAGCAGAAGATGATGTTCCATATGGTTATGGCTTCTTCCATTTTGTTTTTGCCACCGGAGCAATGTACTTTGCGATGCTTCTGGTTGGGTGGAACAGCCACCATGTTATGAGAAAGTGAGTAAGCATTTCCACTCATCCATACATTTTTATTTTCACCTAATATTCATGCGTCTCTATGATGGTTTCTTGTCTCCTTTTTGTACCTCGTAGAAAAAAAGATATTATAACAAACAGAAGTATGAATCTGCACCCAATAAATTTGGTCTTCATAAAGTCTATTTACCTGTCAAAATAGCATCATTCTGGATCTGAATGCTTGATTGTGCTAGAATAACGATCTGATATAACTGAAATCGTCATATGTTTAATTTCTTTTTCATTGCTATGAGCAAGTTTATCAACAGTTGGTCCATTTCTTCATTATCATTACAAAGCAAATGCGTCATAGCTTTATTTTTCTGCAGATGGACAATTGATGTAGGCTGGACCAGCACATGGGTTAGAATAGTCAATGAATGGCTGGCAGTTTGTGTCTACTGTAAGTATACCTGCCTGGCAAGTCTAAGGCTAACATTAATAATGTTGAATTTTGCCTCAGCAAAATAACTTCTGGGATGTAGTGAAACCTCCTTCTTTGGAACTACTTTTGTGCCACTGAGGTATTTATGTACTAAGAGAAGCTTAAACCTTATTACAGTGTGGATGCTAATAGCTCCGGTCATATGGAAGAGCAGACATAATGATTCTACATGAGAACTTCCAGAAGATTCTATTATCTTCAAGATTATATTATCGGTGGAGGGCTTTGATCTTCCATGATTGTCCCATGCATCTGCTGCACATGTAGTGGATTCCTCCACCCTGCCTGATTGAAAACGGAACTGCAACACCCAGGAATCATCTCTGGCAGATATGCACAGCACATATAACGATTGGATTTTTTTTAAAAAAAAAAATTGAGATATTTATCCCCTCACCCCCAAAAGAAAAGTATCCTGCTCTCTGGACAAATGCTTCTGTATTTGTATTTTGTAGGGACCGTGATGTATTGTAAAATCATTTATTAAATGATGCTAATTAGAAATTTTAGCATGTTCGATCAAAATTGGTGAAGGAATCAATTTTGAAAAATAGATATAAAATGTAATTTTCTCATGAATTGTGAGATTTTATATTATAGGAGAAAGGGAAGTGTTTTTGGTGTTTCAATCAACTACAGACAATTTTCACTTTATTCAATTGTCTAATTTTGTGTGGGCATGCTCCATTTTTTTTTATTTTTTTTTTAAAGTTTGGAAACTAAATGAAACGGAAGTTTTTCGCTTGAAACGATCTGACTTTGACAGTGAAGCATCGAGAGACTTGGGAAGGAACATGAAGTGATGATTTGTGTTTTATGCATAGGGTAAGGAAGCAGCTGATTATCCATATTTGATTAGTTGCTAATATGGAATGGATCCACTTTCAACCATAAGTGCAGCCAATGGCTTTCAGCTCTTTCCATGCCTCGTTGGTTGCAGAGGGCACGATTCGGTTTTGATGCCCATGAGGCACCATGTGATGATCATGATCCACTCTTTGCATGAATCAAATGAGGTCCATTCCATGTATTCTTTTACTTGAGACGTTTCTGTATTCAGATGTGAGCACTCATTGCAGCAGAGATTTAAACTTTGATTTGTCATTTTATAGTGAGTCTGAAGCTTTTCAATGAAGGATGAAGTGAACCATTATTAATCCATGGCAGGCAATCATCAATGGGGTGACAATGGGTCGGGTCTAGCAGTATACCCTAACGGGTAATATTAGTCACTTCTGGGATTTTGGTAACAAAAATGTCTGTAAAAATCTAGGTGGTCTGAAATTATAGTCAATTTTCACACACGAGTTGCGGTCCCCCAAATTGGGATGAATCCAGAACTTCACTCGATCAATTTGGTTCTACGATGGAAGTTTTACTTCAACTTAGACTTGCAAACTCCATATTTAAGGGGGACGTATTTTCAAAATAAATCCTGAAATTTTTCAAAAGAAAAAAAAACAAAGTATGATTTTCAGGCAGGGGTTCTTATCCTTCAACCGCCTGGCCATTCATTGGATATCAACCTGACAAATTTCTCCACGATGTGCATGTAAGATGTAAAAAAACCTGAACATTTTCTCGTTCATGTCTCTGGTATGAAATGGGATGCCCAAAAAAAAAATACACGAACATTGTGGGGTAGAGACAAATGATTACAATCAGTAGCATGATTTCACGTACATCTACGAAGAGAACACGCCAAAATTATATGATTACGAAAAATACAATACAACAAAATCGGAAAAAAATAATACAACTACTGGGCACCAAATAAACACATCGTCATCGCTCAATCGATGCTACAATTGCAAGCGAACAAGTTACACCCAAAAAATTGTCTCCACGAAAGGGTTCTCTGCACCAACTTCAGCTCCCTGTTTCTCTTTACAAGACATCCACCCCCAAAACACTAAAAAAAAAAAAAGGAAAGAAAAGCAAGAATGCGTCTTTCTCTTTTCTATAACAATAAACAAATTTACACTACAAATGTAGATATTTGGCTTTAACCACATTGTTGACTAATAAAATTATGTATAAGCCAAGACTTCACCCACATTTGTACAGGGAGCAACAAGATGGTGCGTGTCAAGAGGAGGCCAGATGGAATAATTTTCACATCATCCAAAGGGGTTGCCTCCAGCAGAGAAGGAATTTGCCGCAGCAGGGGTTGAGAACATGCCAGTTATCTGCTGATCTGGATTTGA
>JANTPZ010096051.1:0-14721 GCA_025593235.1 Vachellia pachyceras | reverse complement strand
ATGTAACATTTTATTCCTAAAATATCCTTGTGTATTTTCCATCGTGGCTTTATATGCTAGTTAAATTATTTTATAAAAACGTGATAAATTTAATTAAGAGAAAAAATACATTCTCTTTTCTGTTTATCAAAATGATTAAAAAGTTTTGATTGGGAAAAAATATAAATAGGATGGCATATATTTTTGAAATCGTATACTAAAATGATCAAATAATGTCTAGTATGCCTAAAATATATTTTTAATCTTTTAAATTTAACAATTACACTTTTAGTCATTTTATGTTAAAAATTTAATCTTTTTTAATAGGAAATGTTGATTCATCGAATTCAAACGGTGATTATGCTGTTAAATGTTGATAAATCATCATGATTAAATTTTAAAATATAAAAATGATTATATATATATATTCAATAATTAAATTTTTAAGCATATTTTACCAGTATTTAATTGTAAAATCATCTTTTAAATTTGCTAAATCAACATTTTCTATTAAATAAACCTAATAATGCTAAGATAAAGGACTAAAATTGTATTTTTAAACTTAAAAGACCAAAATAAAATATAATATAAATTTAAAGAATCAAATATTAAAAAGGGACTAATAGCGCTAAGATAAAAGACTAAAATTGTATTTTTAAACTTAATACATATTATTCACATAAGCCACTTATAAGTGCTTATTAAAAAGGGCCTGTTTGGCAAATTGCCATAAGCCACTTATAAGTGCTTATTCACATAAGCCGAGACAAATATGTGGAGGAGATTGTCTCGTTTTGCGGAAAAGCACTGTTAAACATGCTTATGAAAATAAGCCCATGGTTACAAAACAGGCACATAGAGGTTGGAAAAGCTCAGAGGGAGAGAAGTGGGGACTCAAAAAGGGGAGCAACTTTGGGGTTGATGCTTATTCTTCTGATGGTTGCAAAGGCGGTGGACGATGGCGGCAAGGGAGGAGGAGCGGTGCGGCAACAAGCAGAAAACCCGGACAAATGCTTCGCCGATTGCATGGCGCCGTGCACCGGCGCGGTGGATCCATCTCCAAATTGCTCTGGTATTTCCTAGCTATCAGTGTTATAATTCTCCTCCACATAAATTAGTATTGGATCATTCCCATAACAAACAAAAATTTACTCAACCGTTGCTAATAGCCAGTAGAACCGGCTAGCATGCAGTTTTAATTTGAGTGTTAAATGCCAATAAAAACCATATGGAAAATAAATTAGTTGCCCGTGTGTGTGTGTTGTGAAAACGTACGTTTTCTTTAGTTTTTATAAACAACGATGAAAGTACTTGCCAACAGTTGAGTAACAAGAGAGAAACCGAGTGTGATACACGGTAGTGTGTACATATATAAGACTTATTTGGATTAACGGTGGAAATTACTTTTCCAATTTAATTTACGATTTACGAGATAAGTATGTGAGAAAAATTTTATCTCGATTTATACAAACGTGCTTTTCCAACGCTCACACAAATGGACACATAATTGGATCATGTTTGCTTGTTTGGGAACATTGTTTCCCTAACGGTGCATGCAAGTCGAGACAAAACCATCTCAAAATTCGTAAAGATCATCTCGAAATCCATAAAAATCTGCAAAACCATCTAGAAATCAGTAAACTCCTTTTTCCCAACGGAATTCCATTATCCTAACAGAGTTTCCAAACACATACAGTTCGTTACTTTTTTGCCTATTATCATTTAATTATGATATACATAAAACTAAGGTATATGTTCATGTGTTATTGAAAAATTAAGGTATACATAAAACTAAGATATACATATATAGTTTTATTATAAATATGTGTGTGTTCCCAAACAAGCATTATACCATGGAGAGGTCAGTTAACATGTGGCCTGGTAACTAATTACCTATTTAAAATCCATCTCATCTTCTTTATTATGACTTAATTAATTAGTAACTATAACAAAAATACTTGTCACGCTTAAAATAAATCCATTATAAGTTACAACTTTTCATCATTTTATAGGGCGCTACATTAGTTATTTATTTATTACAATTCATATTTTATTTTATTTTTTAAAATATCCTCTTCATTTTATAGGTTATTACGTCATGTACACCGACAAAATGATCAAAATACAAAGCACTTTGGCGTGATCCATCTACATGATATGGACATTATCAATTTTGTCAACTTGTGCAGTGTTTATTGGACCCATTTGGCAAACTGTCATAAGCCACTTATAAGTGCTTATTCACACAAGCTGAGGCAAATATGTGGAGGAGATTATCTCATTTTGAGGAAAAGCACTGTTAAACGTGCTTATGAAAATAAGTCACTACTTACTAAACAGGACCATTAATATTTCACTCAGGCGATCGATATGTAACTTCGTTGCCATGTCACCTATTTTCTTTTTCTAAGGTGAAAGATCCAGGGTATTCACTGCCGGTAACAGGGTATTCACCGCAGGCAACAATGACTAATCACATTCGTTGATTGTGGGCACCTCGATGGATGAGACAACTGGCCCTGAATTTTAACGGAGTTGCGTGCCCAAGACAGGATTCAAACCCCTGATCTTGGTTGAGCTTGGATCAGCCTCCACCGCTGAACCAACCCCCAAGGTTCATGTCACCTATTTTCTTCATCCAACAATTTAACAATTAACATTATCATCACCATTTTTATTATTGGCCCTGTTTGAAATTACGTTCGAAAAAGTTAAACGTGCGTTCAACGGTGTTTTTCTGTAAAATGAGATAATCTCCTTCACATATTTACCTTACAAATGGTAAAATCATTTCTACACCGTGTTTTCAAATATACCCATTATGTTATTCATCTAAAAAAAAATAAAGAACTCGGATTTTACATGATCATGTTTCTTCATCGTGATGTCGCTTTGAGAGAAAAAATAGTCTTAACCCGTGAGTGAGAGGCATGTACCACTATTTAAAAGCACAAACAAAAATGAATTTATATAATATAAATATATTCAATCTCTTTTTTTTTGTGGGGTTTATTTCTGTCTGTCCTTATCCCATTTTCCATGTGCTCTTGTTTTTAACCGATCATATCCATTGTCATTTAATGCTTGGTATCTTCAGCTTAATTATCTGTTAATTACCAATGTTAGGGGTATAGTCTCTCATTATTGATTTCAAGGGCCTGCGTTTTACGTTAATATTCAGCTTACATTCTACTAGATAATGATCCTAACTTTTTTTTTTGTATAATTTGAAGTGTATATCCTCAAATCACTTTGAATTTAAGATTAATATCTGTCGAGCTGAAAACATTAAGATTAAAACCCTTCAATCAAGTGAGTTTCTTGAAATTCAAATTTGTATTCTGATGCTTTTTATCAGAGTGGCATTGCTCACCATATCAATCACAAGCTTGTTGGTTAATTAATAATCCCAACTTTGATTTGTGTACATGTGTGTGTGACATGAATATAAAACCAAAAAATTTATATTAAACCTCCTTATGTTTCTCTCTCTTTCTCTGCATGATTATGATCTATATCATGTCACATAGAAAGAGACTTAAATTCTTCCTATCTAAATATATGTGTGCGTGTGAGCGCGTATGTGTATGCATATATATATAAGTATGCTGGAGATAAATTGTCCTATTGTGCATACTGTCTTTTTCTTGTTAATAGTTAGTGAATCAATCAATTATTATCAGAAATGTGTTGAGTCAGTGGAAACAAGGAAGGACACTCATAATAAAACTTATTACCAATTAAGTACGCATTTCTCATTGATCTCTCAACACAGTTTCATCATTTGATTCCGAACTCCAAAGTGATAAAAAAGGAAAAACATCAGTTTCATTTGATCTTATAAAGCTGAAACAGTTATCTGTGCTTGCTTACGTCTACTCCACCGACAATGTTCTAAAGCTTTAGAATAGACAGAGTTTCTGGGGAATTATTCACCAAATAACAGAAGCAAGCTTCACTTTTTCCCTATTATCTTCCAGGAGCACAGCTCAGTGAAATTTAATGCAGATATATATACAATGCCCAAAGCAATGAGGAAACAAACAACCATGTGAACTTAGAAATATAATATATTGCACTCATCGGTTTCAGAAGATATCTCTGCACATTCTCTGAGACACAGGTCGAAGCCAGCCAAAGGCATAACACACACACGCTTACCAGAAGGACAGAAACAATAATTACTGACATATATAGTTTTATCTTATTCGTCATCTGAACATCCATCAGTGAAGGCATTAATCATATATATATATATATGCCATGGTAGTGCAAGTACAAAGAAGAAACATTAATATGTTTTGCTTATAGGATTAAACATAAGGGAAAGGAGGAAAAGAAAAAGAAAACTGACGTACAAACGATCAGAACAAAGTTTCATGCTGTCTTTTCTTCTTTGGTTTCTTTGACCTCTTCCTTCACTTTTTTCTGTTCCTTCACTTCTTTCACCTTTGCTTGCCCTTTCTTCGGCTTCATGAAGCAGAAGCAAGAGCAACAAGGACACTGAAACAAGAACTTCATCTTCTTCCTCTTTCTTTTCTGCTGCTCTCAGATCTCAGACTTTTAGGAGAATCTGTTGTGTACTGATGAGAGTTAGTGTAATAAACTAATAATAAAAGGTGCCGCTTTGTGCGATTTTTCTTTGTTGTCTCCTTTTATTTATTTCATATATCTTTTGAATTTATTTATTGTCCCCACTGTTTTTTTTCCCTCTACCCGTTTACCCCTTTTTATGTATTCATGGCCCATTGGATTCCATTTCCATCACTTTCAAGAACATGCTTGCCTGTATATATATAAAAAAAAGAACATGCTTGCCTGGTAATGGCAGCTTTAGAATGATGGAGGAGAACTAGTGGGGCTACACTAGACGTAGTGGAAAATAACTAGGATCTTTATGTTGAATCTTCTTCAAACGGTTCAATCTGTGTAATTATTAACTGGGGCAAGATGGATATAGCTTTCAATTTAAGGGAGAATCACTGCAAAATTTAAAAGAATAGATGTTATCACTAAAATGTTCTAATGACAAACGAACAGCTATTAGAACTTATTATTTTATGTTGCTCAAGAATTTTTAGTAAATAATTTATTCCCTGTGATTTTAAAGTGTGTGTTTGGGAAGTCCGTTGGGAGAAATGAGTTTACAGATTTTGAGGTATTTTGCGGATTTCAAGATGGTTTATGGATTTCAAGATTATTTTAATGAATTTCAATATGGTTTTTACAGATTTCGAAATGGTTTTGTCTCAGCTTACGTGTATCGTTTGGGAAACGGTGTTCCCAAACAAGCATCAAGTATTTACTTTACATCATAACTTCAATTATGGGACCCCAGCTGGGTTAATATGGATTCAAATTCATATAAGAAAATGGTACAGTGACTGTTAGAAATTAAATTCACCTGAGAGCAATACTCTAGTGTTAAATAATATGTTGAGAGTATTTTATTTTTGTATGTTGCTTAAATTTTTTTCCCAAAAGATGTAAAATGTAAAATAAAAGGTTTTTAACTGTTAATTTAAAAAGTAGTCATACTTTTAACTAAAAAGAAAGAAAGAAAAAGGGTAAAATATTCAATGGGACACAGTCTAAAATAGTCAAATGTGTCAACCTTGTGGGATCAACTTGGCCTCAGGGACAAAAGGGCGCTCCTTTTTTTTTTTTTGAATTTTTCATTTATTTGTCTAATACTATAATAATTCCTAAGCTGGCAAGCAATACACTCATAATTATGTATCTTGCATAAAAAAAATTATTTCAAGATCTAAAATATTAAAGGTTGGCATGATAAGGAAATAAGGGTTTTAGTATTTAATAATTTTGGATAAAGAAAAGATTATATTGAAGTTTAAACTGTGCTATGACGTTAAAGCTCATTATTTTTTCCATTATTTTAAATAAAGTTGATAAATTTACGGAAACATGAATTTAAATAACTTCAGAGTTATCATTCTGTAGCTTGCATCCCTAATAAATCTAATTATTTAATTTATAAACCATGAATTTAAGATTTTTTTTTAAAAAAAAATTGGTTACTCACCCGGTCTCCGGAGCTTCGCCCCGACTAATTCGGACTCGACCCGCATTGCGCACCCGGGAAAGGTGGAAAGGTCTCCCAACGGTGGCTGCTGCATTCACAAGGCTCGAACTTTAGACCTTACTTAAGTTGGAACAAGCCGCTTACCACTTGATCCAACCAACCGTTGGTAGATTTTAAAAATTATAAGATAATACTATAAATGCAAAAATGACTCCTGAGTCTACTAGCCCAATAATGCCATCAAGCAGATCAAAACTTTCTAAAGTCTCTTATTAGAAGGCCCAAAACAATAAGGCCCAAACTTCTGTATTGTCCATGGGCCTCTTTAATATAATTTCATCGGCCCAGTCTCTAATCCATTAGAGTCAATACAAATGTTTTTTTTGGTACACAAGTCAATAAAAATGTTGTTACATTACAAATTTACAATAGTACATAGCTATTACTCGTGACGGACTCCTTGTGGTCGGCCCAATATATACTCCCTTTGGTTTCTGTAATAAAGTATCATGTAATTATATCAAAAAAAAAAAAGTATCATGTAATTCTAATCAAGCCAACGAAGAATTTTTTATCTAGGGAAGGGGTAACCGGTTGTGAATCAATATTTAAATCTCTATTAAAAAGGGTAACCACATTTAGTGGATAACGGTGACTCAAACATAATTAACTTTAACAGAAGAATGTATGCCCTTAACAAAAAAAAATAGCATTCCTAATCACATTATCAAAACTAAGAAAAGTTCGTCAATTCATTAAATCTGTTTAAAATTGGGAAATAATCAAATTCACCCATATTTAAAATTATGAGTTATATCTTGAGAAGAGAGAAAAAGAAAAAATGACTTAAATTCTAAATAAGCACAATATTAAAAAAAATGTAATTAATATCTCACTTGATGGCTTATAACAAAGAATGCTCATTCGTTTTTGACATCCAAAGACTTTCATGTGAAGGTGTGTTAGGTAATGACATATATATTTGTTTGTTTCAAAATCTGACCTAGGCTTTTGTTTGGTGGGGATTATCTTCACATTGTTTGATGATTTAATGAGGTGGTCCAATTTGTGTTCAACTGTACATTGATTGGTTGATTCACTGGTCCAGTCTTCAATCCTTTGAATATAGGTATTAGCTTTCTACCTCTACCGAATAGGGGTATTCTCCTACTGTAGACAATCATGTTCAAGATACGGTCTGATATTAAATGTGGGCATATATCCCAACAGGAATTCTAATATTGATTCATCAAGTTGATTGGAGCCTAAGTACTAACCAGACTTGTTGTGGGTGAAACCAAGTAAGTAGCTAGGATTGGTGATTGCATGTTTGAATTCAATTGTGTTTGGAGGAAGAAGAAGAGTGAGAGATCAATGAAAAGGAAGAAAGTGGAAAGGAAAGGAGAGAGGGTCATTTTTGCTTTGTCTCTTTTGCTTTGAGGTTGCGTAGCTGACTGGGAAAAGCATCATTACCATTAATAATAATAATAATAATAATTATTATTATTATTATTTTGATTATTATTATTATTTGCTTTCCCAATTCCTCATGTTCCTTCTCCCTCCTCCTTTCTTCCTCTTTAATCCATCTCTCTCTCTCTCTTGCCTCTTGTTTCAATCTCTTGCCTCTATCTCTTCCATCATTTTCCCAATAAAGCTAGATATCACTAAGCTTCATGTCATCAACAACACAAAAATATTCATTAACTTTATTGCACCACATGTTGCTTCAGAAAATTAATTCGTTTTTATTGTTTCTTTACGCAAAATAGTGTGTTTGAATAAGTTTTCAAAGACCATGATCCTTCTCTTTTAATAATTCCATAAATTGGCGGTTTTAAAATGTAAGTAATTTCCTGAACTGGTCTCTAAATGTCACTTTCCCTATTATTTTTTTTTTTGTGTGTGTACCTAATTGGGAGGGAGGACATTTTCCCTACATTTACAACACTAATATATTATTATAATTTTTAGAAACAAAATTTGATCTCAATATTTTTAACAATCAATATTATGATTTTTTTAAGGAATTGTTAGGTGGGAATCAAATGCCACAATCCTATTATGAGATATAATAATGATTTGGTAAAAGGTTAAGCCGCTAATCAAACTCCTCAGTCCTATTATTTCAAAAGGAAGCAAGCAGCCCGACTAAAACACACAACTTTATTTTTTGAGTGATGAAAGGGCATTTCATCCCCCGGTGTCCCGGATCCTTTCAGACCCAGACTAATCCGGGGTCGCCCCGGAGTGCGCCGGGACTTCCCAGTGTTCGAGCCCAAGACCTGACGGGTACGCGGCGCCTTGCCTTCCCCTGAACAACCAGTCGGACCAGCCCCCCGGGCCACACAACTTTTTTTTTAATAATCTGTAAATGGTATCACTAACTATGGACTTTTACATTTTATATTGATGTGGAAAGTTAGACGGTTTGTTGGAGATTAGATGCGTTTTACATAATTAAAATATAACCGTTTTACCAAAAAAAAAAAGGAAAATGTACCATATGGTTAGAGCAATTAGGGCTAATAAGGTTAAGGTAGTCTTTTTTTAGGCCTTGCTGCCAACCATAATCATCATTACACATGCATTAATTAGGCTTGTTTATGACGGAAAGTGTTAGTTTATTACAATAAGATCAATAAAATCGAACGGAATTCCAAGAAAAACGGTTATATTTACATTAAAAAAAGTTTAAAAACCAAGGATTTATCAATAAATGATAGGATCTAGTGGCAAACTCTCAATACTCTTTGATTTTAATAATGCAAATCATGCATACTGAATTAATGTGTGTTTGGGAATCCGTTGGAAGAATGATTTCACACAGACCGAGATAAGTATGCGATATGAGTTTTGTTTCCGCTTTCGCAAACGTGATTCCAAAATTCGTTGCCAAATATCGCACATAATCATTTTGGGAGAAGTATCCTCAATTCTATACGACTTGAGATATTGTTATAAACGAAACTAAATTATATGTATTGGGAAAAGGAATTAAGCAAGCAATCATATCTCTCTCTATGTAAATATAATATATTTGAATGACATTATAGGTTTATTTTATTTATTTACATTATATGATTAAAAAAAATGAGAGTGTGAATAATTAGAGACCTAAAAAATGTCAACGATATATGGAAAAGGGGAAAAGGGGAAGGGAACAAAGTGGGAAAAGGGGTTATGATTGAAGTGTTAATGGTGGGAGTCGGTGCCATCATGGTCAAGCGTGAAGTCTATAATCAAACTTTTTTTTTTAAATTTCATTCCTAAAATTAAATTAAAAAAGAAGGTGTAAACCATTTAGAACAAAAGTGACTTATTAGTTACAAGTCAAATTAGCATTATCAACCCTCTCTAATTTATTCAAGGGAAAATCATTATGTGGTTGCATCTACTTAATTTTTAATTTAACACCTGTGTTTTTTCTCTAAATGATTTTTTTTTTGTAATTTTGTCAATATATTTAATTAAAGTAATAGAGTGAAATTGAAAAATTTAATTAAGGGTTTGTTTGGAAGCTATTTTCAGAACCTAGGTTACGAAATTTAGGTTTTGTTCAAGCACAAAATTTTTTTCAGAAAAGTTATTTTTGGTTATAAAACCTCAGTTTGAAACCTAGATTTTAAAATATATGTTTTCTCTTTCCTACTTTTTCCTCTTTCACCTTTCCTACTTTTTTCTTTCTTTCTCTTTCCTCTTTCATACTTTTTTATTTCTTTCTTTTTTCTCTTTCTTACTTTTTCCTCTTTCCTACTTTTCACTCTTTCTCATTCTTCTTTTTCACCTACTTTTTTTCCTCGGAATCCATAAAAGCTAATAACTTCCTAAACATAAATCACTTTTCAAAACCTAGGTTTTACCTTGAAATCTGTAAAAGTTATTTTCCAAAACCTAGGTTTTACCTCAGAATCTGTAAAAACTATTTTAAAAATAGTTTTCAAACAAGCTCTGGGAGACATATACGTATCAAATTAAAAATTGAGAAAAATGCCAATGGATAATTCCGATTCACATCATTAATCCGTTTTTTTCTTTTTTTAGCGCAAGAACACTTGACTTACTTTTTGTCAAATCATTTTTTCCCATTCATCATATGTATGTTTTCGAATAGCTAAAAAGGAATATATGCAAGGGCCAATTTTCCAAAAACCTACCAATTTTTTTAACACACATAACTAATTTAAGTCAAGTCAAATTAAATCATATGAGTATCAAGCTCTTTATTATAAATGTAAAATCAACAATAAATGCTGAAAGTACTTGAGTCAATTGGTAATTTGGTAGTAGTATATTCACCCACTCTCTCTTATTTCCTTTGCTTTTTTCGTAAACGTAAAAAATAATTCGAATTTAATTTTTGCTGGCCTTCATTTTATTCCTCTTTGGCGTCATTGACACTCACTGCTAAATTTGATGTTTTCATAAAAAATAAATGCATATATCTCTTGAGTTCTATATTAAATATATATATTTTTTCAAAACTACTGCAATTTTATTCATAAGTTTAGGTAGAATCGTCACCGAATGCAGTTGAATTAATTGATTCTTCTCCTTCAACAGTTGTAGATTCTCTAGTTGCCTTTTTGTTTTTATGGGACCATGAATATTTTCGGTAGACATTCGACCCGTCTGGGAATGTGCTAGAGAAGTACTTTTATACAAATCGAGGTAAATATGTGAAGGAGATTATCTCGTTTTACGAAAAACACTGTTGAACGTACTTTTAACTTTTGTAAACCTGCAAACAAGCCCATTATAGACTACTTTTCCTCCAGATTTTGAACGCAAGTGGCAGACTCCTCCTAATTAGTAGACAATTTTTATTTATTTTTTAAAATTTGTACAAACTTATCCTAAGATATATAGAATACATAATACACAGCTCTATTAATGTTGTACGTAATTATTTATATATACCACCTTTCTCTAAAAGAATACACAATCTCCCCTAAAAGTAGAAGAGAAATATACATGTGCATGTATGTGTGTGTATTTAATTTGATATTAAAAGGGATAATAACAATTATGAGCCTTATAAGAAAATTAATATTGAAGTTTGAGTTGTAAATTTCAGAATTTCAGCTGTGAACTGATCTTTATCTTGTATTAATTTCCCTACAAGATCCATATTTGTCATTCTCTCTAAATAAAAATTAGGAGATGTTTGACATAACTTAATTATTTTCAAATAAAAGTAGTTAGAATAAAAAAAGTGAGGCAAATTAAAAAAAAATTAAAATTAGATGAATGGTGCATGTATAATTGATCACGTACGCTGACGCCTGATGGCCCCATTAATATTAATAATTAAGCACAAAATTCTTGATTGGTTACGGAAATTAAGGATTAAGGTCACTGATATGTCCTAGAATTAAGGAGCATGGTGTGAATTTTATAGGGGAAATGTGGACTTTTTACACGACAACAAGACACATACTGCTGAATTTTTGGTTTCAGATGAAGATAATCTCATAAATGGCCTACCCCATTAGTTTAAAGTTCGTAATATATATATATATATATATATATAAATATATAAAGATCCTTTTATCATAATAAACTCTTTTCATGGAAAAAGTGATATTGCTTTATTTACCCATCACAACTGTTCAATCCAATTCAAAAGATATACTCAAGTTGACCATATATATATAATTGCTTAGTTAGTAAGTTAGTTGTCTATGTGATAGATTTAATCGAAGCTAAGCAACTAGACATGGTTTTTTATAAGAAACTTGAGCGGTACCTTATTAGTAGATATATATATATATATATATTGGCTATTTGATTATGGATCTATTTGGATAAGCGGTAAAAAAGTGACTTTTTGGTAGAAGTTATTTTGGAAAAGGAATTCTGAGTAGAAGTCAAAAGTGAAACGTGATTTATGTTTGGATAAACGTTGGAAAAATAATTTTTTTTAAAAGGTAAAACCGTTTGGATAAACTTTTGAGAAGTAATTTTTAATGATAAATTACATATTTATATTCATATATTTTATTTTAACTATTTGTGATAATTTGAGGATAAAGAAAATGGTAAAAAAATAAAAAAATAGAGTAAATGAAAATATATGTAAATTAAATATTCAGAAAAAAGAAAATTCCTTTCCACTAACTACTAACACCACATAAATAATTATGTCGTACAATTGCTCAACTAACTAGTAACATGAAATAATTAACTTGATCACAAATTTGATCAACAGGTTTTCGAGATGAGAGGAAGTGGAACGGCCGAGTACCCACCGCGCTGAGTCTAGTCTTCTTGCTCGCAAGAATGCTTCTTGGAGTGAGATGATTCCAAGTCCGACTCCGGTGATCGACGCTTCATGGGATTTCAAGATGGTGGCCGCATGCACCAGCAACGGCAACGGCGGAGGAGGGTGAAGCATTAGTGCTATTAAGGTGGATCATCAAGAACCTGTTGGCGGGATCAATGAGATCATCTTGGGGTAGCACGTCAGGAATAGGCTCCTGAATATGAAGAGCCATTGTTAATTCTTGAAGAAATTCCTCGGAGATTACCTCTCGTCTTCTTGCTTTGATCAGTCGTCTGAGAAAAATCTGAATTCTTTGGCAAAAGTGAAACTGTGGAGTGAAAGCAAGTCCAGGAGGGGGGAGCAAGTCGATGAATGGTACTTTCCAGGTAGCATTCGACAATCTGTTATTCACTCCAACCGTGATTTTTGCTCACCTGCCTCCACCGCGCCGTCCCTTAGCTTCTGGCGAGAAGCTCCTTTTGCCCGGGAAGCACTTCAGTGAACAAGCCGATCCAAACACTGCAAATTGGGCCAATCGTGATTTTAGGCCCCAAACGTGACTAGGCCGCTGATCCAAACGATCGCTATATCAAATTTAAGTATTGCTGGATCCACTAGGGGCAACTTATGATAAAGACATTTTACGCATTCACATAGACTCGAATTCGAGACTACTTAACACTTAAGTAGCTAAAACTCATTTCTTCTGGAACCAATTGTTGGTATTATCAGTGGATTTTATATAGTATTACCTCTCATCTTAAACATAAAATTTAGTTTACAATGTACAAAGTAAATTTTATATTTAAAATTCGGTGTGGTACCATATAATCACTGATATAAATCACAAATATACATTTCATATCTCATATAGTTGATGGGAAAAATCTTTCCAGGCTCCTGTTAAAATTATGCTAATCCATATCAATGTTTATATTTGTCAAAACGTTGAAAAATCATGTTTATCACACAGTCGAGACAAAACTCCTTTTACATACTTAAATTGATAATTCAAATAGCTGTAATTGATAATTCAAATATACATAATACATGCATATTATTAATATAAAATATATTACCCTTTGTTCTTAATATAAGAGTAGATAGCTAATCTACATTTGATTGAAATAGTTAAATTGTTATGTATAGCAATAATTGTACATTGATTTCCTCAAACAACATTTTTTTAATTGTGTGCATTGAAACTTCTTATTGATGTTCAAGAAACCTTCATATTTGTAATCAATAGGATAATTTTGGAGAAAAATTATAAATTGTGGAAATAAAAAGATTTAATATTTTTATAATTAGGGTTAAAATGAATCTTGTTCTAGTTAATTAAACTTTTATTCATAGTTCTAACATTTTAATTGTAAAAAATATGGTGAATAAGCAATAAAAATAAAATTATATATACGAGATTCAGTGGTTTAGAAAAAAAGATTGCCAAGAACTGAAAAAAAAAAGTACACATTTTATTTTATTTAAAATTTATAAATAACATACCACTCCTTATCTAATTTTCTCTGTTATATTAACCTATGTTAAAAAGATAAAATGAGACATGGACGACTGACTTAATTAGATTAGGCTGTGTCCCAATGGCGATGAGACTATTTTGTGAAATGTGATCATCCACTCCTAAAAAACTGTGATCTCTATGAGACAAGTTGACTACTTTTCACATTGCCTTTACGTGATATATTAATCAAAGGGGGTGTTTGACAAAGCGGTCAAACACCCCAAAAGTATATTCAACAGTATTTTTTTATAAAACGAGATAATTTTCCTCATATATTTGTCTCAACTTATGTGAATAAGCCCATAAGTACTTCTCCACCGCTTTGCCAAACGGACCCATAAGTATTTATCCACCACTTTACCATAAGTACTTCTCGACTTGTTTGAATAAGCCCATAAGTCTTATATATATATTATATTCAAGTTTTGCATGCATATATGACAATCCAATTTCGTCTCGTCTTCTATATATATATATATATATAGATACACACAGCATAGCTGGTCATATATATATATATATATATCACTCATATTTCTCCTCAGTCCTCACTGATTTGGCCTAATCTTTAATCTCGGCTCTAAATTGTCAATTACGCTCAAATTTAATTAAAAAGTCGCAATTGTCATTTTTACGCTTCTTTGTTAGGATGGTGACGACAAGTTCTGTTATAAGTGATACAAGCCCTAATATCTCCAAAAATCAGTAAACTTTACCAGAATATATAAACATATTTTCTTTTTGGGAAAGATTTTTGTTTGGAACTTGATGTAAGTTTTATATCCGATAAGATTGTGATCCACTGTAAATTAGTCGAATTGATCATCAATATATAATCTCACTTTTCTTTCTGGTAAGCACATATTATAGCTGCTATTCTACTATTAATAATCCTATTGAGACACTGTTGAG
>JANTPZ010096049.1:0-30707 GCA_025593235.1 Vachellia pachyceras | reverse complement strand
ATGCCTGTCGCAGCCATTTACCTATATCAGTAAAAAGGTTTCGTCTTTGAAGCAAAGAAGAAACGAAGCTCTGTTGAAATCTTGAGCTCTTCCTCTCTTCATGCCAACAAAACAATATTCGTCTTTTGGGGCTCTTCAAAAAAGAGAGTTCCGTTGCCGGGAATCGAACCCGGGTCTCTCGGGTGAGAGCCGAGTATCCTAACCAACTAGACTACAACGGACTACTTGCTTGAGGAAGTGCCACATAATAATATCTAGCATATAAAATCCTCTTCTTTATACAATAAAAAGCGTAGCGCTAAAGTACATGTTTAATCCTTTATGATTAAAAGTACACTTTCAGTCTCTCAAATTTAATGCCGTTAGTCCCTCTTAACGAAAATTGTTGACTTATTAAACTTAAGTGACATGTCATTCACATGGCTGAATAGTCATTAATTAAATTTGATTTAAAAATGTGAGTATTTTTATCAATGTTTTATTATAAAATCATCAATTAAATTTAATGAGTTAGCAATTTCCATTAAAAAAGACTAACGTCGTTAAATTTGAGGGAATAAAAGTGTACTTTTAAAACTTAAAGGACTAAAATAAAACCTGACGCAAACATAAATGACTAAAAATATACTTTAGCCAAAAGCATAACTTCCACTCTTTTCGCTAGCCTAAATTTATTTGGATAGTTTAAATTTCATTAAATTATATACAACCTTATAAATTATATCTCATGCATAGGTAACTTCCATAAATATTGAAACTTCACGGTAAATCCCCCAAACTCTTACATAATTACATTGTTGCAAATAAATTCTCTTTTACATTAGCGTTATTCATTACCTTTTTTTATGTATATATCTTAAAATTTTGAGGAATATCTACATATAGCTCAAAGTTTGAAGGGGTGTATACACCTAAAGTAAAGTTTAAGGTGGCATATAATTTATGGTCGGGACTACAAAGACTTGAAAATTTTGAGGAATTCATTGCTATGTTTTAAAAATTAAGGAGATTATTTATTCATGAGTAAAAACCAAGAAAATGTGTGAAATAGCCTATAGATGTTATACTTTTTATTTGTTTAGGATGAATGAACACGGTACTAGATTTCATCCATATATATTGGAAACAAAACCCCTTTCTGTTTAGTTATTTTCAATCGTTAATTTCTAATCCTCATACTCTGCTTTTGAATTCAAAATTGCTTACCTTGGAATTTATTGGCCATGCAAAAGGATCTTACCAACAGCTTGGTTCAAATTCCTCCAATGCCATCGCTTTTTAAGTCTGTCCCAATCCTACTGGTTTTGCACTCACATTTTAGCCATCTGAGTATAAACACTTCATGGTCAAGTATCACAAGTTCCTGTTTTTTACAACATATATTGATTAAACAAATTTTATAAATTTTTCAATTTTACAGTAGCAAATTAAAGCTGCTCTAGTAAGCCAACAAATAAATTAATACCTTCACGTGGGCTTAAATTTTCAATTTTAGCATGTATAGTAGTAAACAAAGACATTAAAATGATAAAAATCCTTACTGTGTATGTATTAATAAGTATTTTTCTTGAAATGCAGGCATATAATAACAATGATTTTCTTTTTTCTTTTGGTCAGTTTGTGACAATGACTAAAGTGAAATACTTGTGTTTAGGATGTTGACCTTTTTTTTGGTTAATTAATGGGTGTGTTTGGGAATCTGTGGAGGGTATCATGAATGCATTCTAGACAGAGGAATGCATCTTGGGAAAAGGCGCATGTTTGTGAGAGGTTGTGTTCAAAATGCATCATGGGAAAAAGGAAAAAAACCAATCACTTATGTTTTTACGAGTTGAAGTAAACGTAGATGTGGCTATTTGTGGCCAAAAAAATAAAGGGACATTGCTCTGTTTCTTCTCTTTAAGCTTAGAATGATTTCACATGGCCTCATTGCTCCGATAACTAGAGCAATTTTCTGCTCGGCAACTTTAATCACTCTGGAAAATTTCATTGCTCAGAAGGATTCTGAAACTTTCAAGCCAAAAGTCTTCAGCTTTCTCTTCTCTCTCCCTGCCTTATTTGGTTTGATTCCGTTATCATAGATTTTTTCCCTTTCTTTTTTGGTGTTGTTTCTGGGTATTTGATATTTCTACTTGAGCAATACTCAATTCACACTGCTCATTTTTCATCCACAATAAAGCCTGGTAAGATGGGCAAGTTGTAATAATATATTAAGCGCTCAAAAACAAAAACTCAGGTTTCTTTTTCACCAGCCCACGAAATTTGAACATGCTCAAATTTAGGTCTGATTTCTTTGTCTGCATTATCATCATTAATCAGTGACAAAATAAGACTTTTCTTTTCTTTTTTAATATATATAACAGTATTCGATATGAGCCTCTCATTAGTCCAAAAGGCGAAACAAATAAGTGAATAATTCTGAATCTAATAGAACTTATCTAATGATACTGAACTGAAGCTGGGGAAAATTTCTACTGAGAGGTCAACATTGAAGAAGGAACTGGAAAATTTCAAGATTGAAATTGAAAATTGTTTTTGTGTATGGATCAGATCAGATCAGATCACTTGGGAAAAAGGAACTTAAGTACCTCGAGGAACTCTTTGGGTAGTCAAACATCATAACTCAGCAAGTTATGGAGGACCCTGTTGAAATTGGTCTGCTGAAGGAAATAAACAGTGTCCTCTCACCATGACTCCTTTAGACACGTCAGTTTTAAGGTCTAACAAAATCTTGAAACAATCAACAAGAGAATGGAAGGATAGAAATACAATGATAACAATTGTTCTGACAAAACAGAAACTCCATTATGAAGAATAAGTGCTACATTGTCTGGGAACACTACAGGATTTTTGTCAACAAAGTGATCTGCACAGGGAATGGCTGATGCTGTAGAATCACATACCAGTTCTTCTCCAGATTCTTGCTGCTAAAAGCCATGTTGCAAGAATTCGTGCACTAGCCGTCCTTCACATGTTGGCAAAGGATAATGATGATGCTAAGGTACTGAATCACTTAGGAAAAATCGGTGAAAAGTTTCTGTTTAAAAATTTTATTGGATAGAAGGACCTGAATTGAAGCATAGGTTCTTTTTATGTATAAAATTCTGCAAAGTATTGTATTTTCTGTGTATAAAAACATATTAGGTCCTGTTGGCCAATAAAATTTTCAAAAAGGCTTTTCAATTATTTCCCCCAATTTTTGGCATACTTTCTGTATCCTTAATGCAAGGATAAGTTATAAATCAATACACAGTCCAAAATTAGCATCATTAAGCCTATCAGACATCCATGAACAGAACCCACTCTGGAATTTATAACACTGAGATTCACCACTAAAAAAATGGGCCCTACGTACATAGATCCTTCTTGTCTAAGAATAGCAGCCATGATTTTCACATATTTTCTCTAGGCTGATAACCTATGAAAATAAGTGAGCGTTACCTCAATGCTCTAAACATTAGAATTAAACACTTCCATTGCCATAATATTCAAAAGAGAAACTTGACTTAATCAATTTCTTCATGAATTTAGGGCATTGCCAAAAGACTTCAATTAATAACTTTGTTCATAATGAGACTATCAAAGTGCCTGCATAGATGTTGCTTTTGTTTTATCTATAACTGTCTGCAATTTCACAGGTATTTTTGTTTTCAGGAAAGAAATGCCAACATTGATAATGCGGTTGTATCTATTGTTCATTCACTTGGTCGCCGTGCGGAGGAAAGGAAGCTGGCAGTGACATTACTTCTGGAATTATACAAATATGATTTGGTTTTAGAGGAAATTGGAAAGGTTCAAGGTTGCGTGCTACTACTTGTGACTATGTCCAGCAGTGATGATCATGAAGCTGCCAGAAACGCAAAGGAGCTATTGGAGATTATTTCATACTCTGATAACAATGTTTTAAAGATGGCAAGGGCATATTATTTCCATCATCTTGCACACCGGCTTATTGACATAATCTGAGCCAATGTGTTAATGTTTTTTTTCCTTCTATTTTTTCTTTCTTCTCTTTCTTTTTGTTTTTTAAATAATTAACCAAATATGCCTTGACTCATCTCCTCCTTTGTGTAGGACCTGATTATGTGAAAATGATTATGACAACAGCTCTAGCAGAAATAGAGCTAACCAACCTCAGTAAAGATCATTGTTTGAAGCTGGTGTACTGAGTCCTCTTCTCTATTTAGTTTCATCTTTTGATATTCGAGTGAAAACAGTGGCCATTAGGGCTTTAAAGAACCTATCCGGCTTAAAGAAAAATGGACTTGAGATGATTCAACAAGGCGTAGTACGCCCTAGACTTGACCTTATATTCCATCCTGGCTTGCTATCCTTAAGTTTAAAGGAACATATATCAGCCTTAATCATGCAACTTGCAGCTTCAACCATATCTAAAAATGGCCAGACACCAACTTTATTGTTAGAATATGATGAATATGCTTTAAAACTCTTCTCTTTAATTGGTTTCACAAGGCCGGATGTGCAGCAAAACATTTTACAGACCTTCTATGCATTTTGCCAGTCTCTATCAGCCTCATTTATCAGGAGCAAGTTAAGAGAGAGATGAATCTAACTGAAACTATATGAAGTTGCCCATAGCCAGATGAATTATTACTAGCTCCTAAGCAGATAAGCCAGGCCACATTTTGTAGGAGGTAAGTCTGATGATATCAGTACGGAAAATCAGTGTAAGGTCCCAAAAAAGAATGTAATTATCAAAAAGTCCCACAACAATAAATAGTATACAATGATAAGTTATAGTGTATAAAATGATAATAGGTTCAAGTTCAACCTACTCATTTGTTATTAAAACTAAAATGATAGTATACAATGTAATTATATTTTAAATTACTTCTCATGTATGCGGTGCTCAGTTTTTGAAGTTTTGGTTCAGCTCTGTGAGCAGGAAAATTTAAACCAAGGGCAAGTGCTGTAAAGCTGTTTACTTGCTTGGTATGCGAAGAAGCCAGCAGCACCCTGGGAAACACTGAAGCCATGCTCCAGATCCTGAGATCTTCTTCAGATGAAGAGGAAATTTCGTCTGCTCTAAACATAGCACGTTATCTTCCAAAAAATCACCAGATCATACAGTGGCTTCTGGATGCTGGTGCACTTCCTATCATATATAATCATCTCCAAGATTTGAAGGACATTTCACTGTTTCAACAAACCTAGAATGGCAAAAGACTGCAGCTGAAACTGGTGTTATATCAGTTCTAGTGAAGTTGATTGAATGTGGAACTGCATCAACAAAACGACAAGCAGCATCATCTCTAGGTCAATTTTCAAAGAGTTCACTAGGTCTTAGCAGGCCAGCATCCAAAACCAAGGGTCTCTGGTGTCTGTCAGCTCCAACACAACACAAATTAGCTGCTTGGTTCATGGAGGAATATGTACTGTGAAGTCATCATTTTGCATTATCGACACTTGGGGAATCTGATCCAGAAGCTTCTGAGGCTTCAATAGATGCACTATCGATATTAGTTGAAGTAGAAAGGCAACAAAGTGCTAGTGAAGTGCTTGAAGTAGCAAATGCCATACCATTAATAATTAACTGTCTTAATTCCCGTCCCCTGGACTACACGAGAAGTCTCTACATGCTTTGGAAAGGATATTTCGGCTATTGGAGTTCAAAAAGTTGTATGGAGCCTCAGCTCATATGCCTCTTGTTGATTTCACTCAAAGAGGTACTGATCGTGTGAGATCTCTGGCAGCCAGAGTCTTGGCACATTTAAACGTGCTTCACTATCAGTCTTCTTGTTTCAAAAGAAAACCGATGATCAAATTCATGCATTGAGAAGCTTGGACTCATTGAGATTTGTAAAATTTAGTTGAAGGGTTACAAGAATATATGAATGATACCATCTTTCCCTTGTGACAGTAGTATTCGATTGTGCAGATGTTAGTTTATCTAGAAACAAATTTATAGGTATGATGTTCTTAACTGTTGCTATGCTGAGCATAGAACAACCTTTTTCTGGACTGAAGAGCATAGAACAGCCTAAATAGTTAAAAGAGTATAATTGTTACGCATATTTACCTTGTAAACCGTAAAAACATTTCTTCACCGCTTTCTTAAAATAGACTGTATGGCTCTCTGTAACAGCACACTCAGTTATTTTTTTGGAGGGCTAGAAATATGGAGGTCAAGGACGAATAAGATTCGTGGAAGAGAGCACTGGCAAGCTGAAATATATAACGTATTTTACACTATTTTAGGTGTGTTTTCTTCCCAGAAATTGGGATGTCAAAAAAGAGAGGTAGTTACTTGCGAGGATAAAAGATTGATTTTTTAAAGGAAAACAATGCTAGAATTTTTTGAAAATTATAGAATCCAATTGTATGTTTAAATTTTTAAATAATAAAAAAATGTTAGTATCTATGAGTCAACTGGATAGAAAAATAATTTTATAAAAATCAATCATGGATTGAGTAAAACATGCTTGATATTCATAAAATAAAATCAAACCCTCTGGATAGAAAAATCCATTTAGAAAATATACCCGTTATTTTTTTTGTCACTAAATCTATCCCTGTTATTAATTATGACAGTTTTGTGACTATAAATTAACCGTTAGTATTGGATAGTGGTAGTTGTCAAAACCATAACAATTCTTCAAATCTCTCTAGCTGTAGCCAAAGTGATAACAATAAAAGGGTATTAGCAAGTAATACGTGATGTTGGTGTTGGAGGAGCATTTCCCAGTAAAACAAACGTTTTTCCAGAAGTAACATCACATGTTACTTGTTTATAGATGAAGTTTTGATTTTCAGAATGTATAAATATAAAAAAATGTATTTGAAAGAGCTATTTTTAATTTAATCTATATATGACTTCGTGAGATACAAGCATATCAAACAAAAATGGAAGGAGTGAATTCAAATAAAATAGAATTCTATCAAAACGAAAGACTGTTTCATGTTCATCATCAAAGTTGACAGTAGGAACGATATTACAAGACTTACAATTTATTGAGAAAAGAGAGTAAATGAAGAAGAAGAGTTTCTAAGATTCATAGCCGGGGAGATGTTGATCGAGTGCTTTTTCAAGCCAAGCTTCAGCATCTTGCATCATGCCAGGGCTGAGCCTGACCATGAGAACACAAAACTCAGTCTGATTAAGCTTGCCATCTCCGTCGAGATCTCCTTGCCGGATCATCTCCTCTGCTTCATCTCTGTTCATCGCTTCCATGCCCAGAAATGCAGAGTTCTTCATCAGACTCTCGCCTGTGATCAAACCTATTTCCGGGTCCGACAGAAGCTTGAACCCCGCACACAGTTCTGAAACGAAGGCCTCCACGTCCAGCTTCTCCGCCATGACTGGAAGCAAGTCCTCAAATTCTTCAGGGTCGGCGTAGAAAACTTGATTCTCTGCGGCGGCAGCTCTTTTTCTTTCCATTGCTGATGCTGCCTTCAAGTTTCAAGAAGGAAGGAGTGAACGAGGAAGGAGGAAGATGTGGAGTTTTATAAGGGAAATGTGATAGGCTCCAAGGGGTTCGTATTTTTCAATGGCTTTTGGAAGAAATGTAAAAGGTAGCGTTTTCGTACCATGAGCTTTGTCCAAATGGAGATCATATGCTCCATGGGCCCCACCTCTCCTGTCCATCCATAATTTTCGCTCCAGATCAAATCTGTGAAATCTATAACAGACCGCCATGAGCATGTAATATTAAGGTTTTTAAAATCCCTTTATTATTAACTCCTAAACATACTTAATTTGAACTTAGTTTCTATAGTTAATCCAAACGGATCTTTATCATTTACAAACAGTTAAATAACCTAACCTACAAATAGGTTGCTCTAAAGATCTTTCAAAATGTATAGTCTTGAGAACTTATTAAATTGACTAAAATTATTTTGATTGAAATAAAAACTTAATATATTCTTCTTTGATTTTATTTATAGATTAAAGAGAAGGTTTGTTTGATCCTATTCATGAGTTACCTCATGAATTCTTCCTTGCAAATATACAATTTCATCATTCATTCGTTATTTGTTAACTTTGCTCTCATATGTTACTCTCCTGGTCCCATTTATAGAGCAGAGAGACGATTTTATTTGGTTATATTTATAAATTATCTCATTTAATTTTTCATGCAAATGTAGAATTTTATTATTCATTTATTATGTGCTATCTTTTTCTCTCATGTGATATGATGTGTATTAAATATGAATAAAACTATAAAGTTATTAATTTTAAGTCAGGGTTAATGAAATTTATTATGTTCTTTTAACATGTGTAAAATATATCAAAAATAACTTATAAATAAAATTAAAAGAGTACAATTGATATTAAATAGAGATAAAATTAAAAAGTTATTAAATTTTAAAGTGGAGTTATTAGAGGAGACGAGTACACCGTAACTCTCCGACATGTGTTTTGATACGAATGTAAGTGCTATTTGTTTAATTTATTTAGGGGTGGCGGCAAATAATTGTTTGGAAGGGAGGGAGGGTTTCTAGGAAGGTGCATTTGGGTGGGGGGTAGTATTCTGCCAAAGGCCATCTCATTAGCTTATTGAATCATATGCCTTCACCTGTTTGTCATCACCTTCTTCCTCCTTTCCAGGAACCTTCCTCTTTCTTCTTCTTCTCTTTATAACTATCATTCTTATAATCTATTATTGTTTTCGTCTGTCTCTCGCATGTCCCAATCAATACGTATGCATCATCATCCCCACAAAACATTATTAATTAGTTTCTCGGTAACTAATAACCAACCCATACACATGAGATCTTTTCACATCATCCTTCTTTCTTCTTCCCTTCCTCCATCATCCCAATTCCCAAAGGCCACCCTCATATCGTTTTCACATTTATTCATAACATAATGGATCACGGGCAAATAGAATGAACACGATAAATAAATATATAATAATTGAGGGTCACTTGCCGACCTACATTGTGGTGAGGGGTTGTTTCATAAAATTAGGTATATATTAGTATTATATGATTTATTTCGTATTTACCCATTTGCTAATTCTTCTCAAAACATATTAAGAATAAATCATACTTATCTTATAAAAAATAGTATGCATCCTTTAAACCAGGGTTTTGAGTCCGCATTTGAGAGGCAATGCAATCTTCATAATTTATTAATCATTTCGTGCCATCTATCCAAATCCAATAGAATATCTGCTCATCTCTCCACGGTTTTAATTATTACTCCTATTATTCAATATGTGTAACATTATTTTAAGCTCTTCTTCATTGGCTGGCCAAATTATATTTTAATTTTTTATGTGTTTTTTAAGAAATGAATTCCCAGTGTCGACATCATCCTATCACTTCCTTCCTTCCTAATATAATGTTCCGTTAACAACTAACAGAGTTCAACTTCAACGGGAAAATGATGGCGTACCCTAATGTTCTGCCACTGTATATGATACGAGTCCTTCTTATCATAATTATCACCACTTTAATGATTATTATTGTAACTAAACCCAAATAAATAAATATCTGGCATGGATGGCTATAATTGATTAGTTGACCCTCCCTCTCCAATACTGGAACCGAAGTTTTGGGAGGAAATCACAATTACAGCATTGTCATGTGTCCGCTTTCAATATAATTATATTATTCGTTCGAACCCCGCTGAAAGATATATATATATATATATATAGTGTTTAACAGGGGGTTGAGTGGGTGAAGTGGAACCTAACTCACGAGGCAGGGCAAGGACACACAAGTAAGGTACAATGGGCTTGTTTGGGTACATATGCTGGGACATCTGGGTGGCAAGAAGCAGAAAGGTTTTCGGGGAGCCAGATCGGGAAGGATGTAGCAACGCAAACGGAAGCTTCTATTGTGCATGTTGGGATCAGGAACTTATCAGCAATTGCAGATTCTATAGCAATAATGTCTCACCATATCTTCTTAATCAAGAACAATTGAAGGACTTTATAGGGCTGGAAGCAGATGGGTCAGTTCTTCAGAATGGGCAATGTATATGGAGGAGTGGCGTGGGACCAGGAAGGGTGATGATCATGTGGATATAGTGGCAAGTTATCACCAGTTCCCCCTACGATCGCGGAACTAGTGGGGCTTATCGCTGAGCTTAAATTGTGTTGGAACAGAGGCTATATGGACATCTTTGTTCTCTCCGACTGCATTGAAGCGCTGAACTTGGTAACCAGAGGGTGCAGCATAGATCACCCTTTCCATAACATTATTGAAGATGCGAGAGTTCTAGTCCATCATAGAGACTAGCGAGTAGTAATGGACCATAGATTTAGAGAGGATATATGTATGGCCGACTCGTTAACTTAACTATCTCATACTTTGTATGAACCCTTTTGTGTTTTCACTTATCCACCATCCACTAGATTAGGGATGGAGGATAATGTGGGTGGGTCGGTGGGTGGGTTTGTACCGTTGGTCACTAACTTTAAGTATTGATATCACTTGTTATTCAAAAAAAAATATAGTGTTCAACAGTGCTTTAAATAAAAATGCTATCAATAAGAATATACACGTACTTTGATAAAAAAAACTTGAATACTTAATTTGAAGCATAACCACGCTTATAATGTTTTCTTTTGATGTTTAATTACTAAGTCAATGTCCAATAGGTATGGGACAGGGTAGTGTTTCGTTAAGACCCAAAATAGTAGAACATGGGAAGCAGAAACAGAAGTTACAAGCTACTATTTGTTCATTACTTTACTTGGATTTCATCAAAGAGGCCCAGCCTGTACTGATCTGTCATACAAATATTAGTATCATTGTGAGATTTTAAACTTGATACAGTAGAATTTGAACAAAAAAAAAAGGGAAAATGACACACAGGTCCCAAGCAATGGAATTAACCACAAAATGATCCTAAATATTCAAAAAATTATCATGAGGTCCTAGGAGTAACTGCTGAGGTTGTTAATGAAAAATGCTAAGGTTGTTAATGACAACCTCAACAGTTACTCTTGGGATCTCATGATAATTTTTTGAATCTTTGAAACCATTTTGTAGTCAATTCCCTTACTTGGGACTTGTGTGTCATTTTTCCAAAAAAAACTTGATGCAGTAGAAGTATCTTTTATATGGACTGCGATGTCGTTGGAAACCCATTCAAACTAATTATAAATCATTCATACTAATTGAATTAATTAAACGTGTACCTAATTCTTCAGGCCATGGGGACACAATAATCTGCACATTAATTATGGGGATTTTGATCAATAATAATCTATTGACAAGATCCAAGTATACAACCTTGTCATTTTGTATAACTTTTCCATCTGTTCATGTGTCACCTTTTGCACCACTAGGTAATCAATCATATTCATATGCCCTCCAAAAACACCAAAAAAAAAAAAGATTACATATTTAAAACATGCTTTAGTAAAAGGCAGTGTCACAAAATCATCGATCATCCCATCCCTTTGATTTTTGGAAGATTTGTTGCATGTAATTATCTTTTTAAATTTGTAGATTAAAATATATGTTTGGTGGTTTAAATAATTATATCACCATGGAAATATCAATAATGTCTTATGGTTATGATATTGTAGCTTTTGGAAGAGTTTGATACGTAAAAATTGAGACTTCACACAAAGGGCTGTATGCACATGAAAAATCTAATCGAATGAAAACTCTCGCTTTTCTTATCTCTTCATTCTATTATGTTATTCGTATTTACCTTCAATTTTAGATGTGGATTCTTACTTATCAAAAGCTATTGCTGCAAACTGCCAATAAGTATTGTGTTTGGTGAAAGAAGTGGTCTCTCGTAGTGTGGGGAGTTCGAATCTTGTTGAGAGATATGCCTTTATTTAATGTACAATAATGTGCATTGTCTTACCTCTATTATGAGACATGATACTAATTCAATGATGTATCCTATCCATTAGAAATATCAAGTAATCTTACCTCTCTTAGGAGAATACACATGGTTATAGAAAAAAGTTATCATTGAGCTCTAAAATATGCACAAAGATTCCAACAAAAACCGTAAATAATTGTAGTACTAGCGATTAAGAATCTGAAATATACTTATGGGTGAATGAAATAAGGAGAAGAAATTGAAATCATGTTGTGTTGAAGTTGTTAAGAGTGTGAAACTTGCGGACCATCTTGAAGTTTTCAAGCACGAACTTTCGTTCTTTATATATACTTGGGGATGTATTTCCATCCCATTCTTCTCCTCATTCACTGCAATACACACCACTCAGCAGCTGCCCTCCTCCTTTGCTCCTTCCTTTATGTTCATTGCATGAGAAAACAGAAGTGCTCTTCCATGGCTTCCCTGTTTCAAATCTCCTATGACTAAATTAAAGTAAAAAAAAAATCAGTGAATGGTCCTTATTTAAAAATTTTATTGACAAGAAAGAATTGAATTCAAATACCACTTATACTTTATAGTGCAAAATCTTACTATTACAATATTTATTTATTAAAAATATGATAGATCCTTTTGACTAATAAAATTTTTAAACAGAGATTTTTTACCGATTCTAATAATTATCAAAGGATAAAGAGGGGTTAATGGATTGACGGGAACTGTTTGGAAATGATATCAGCATGGCAAGCGATATGGTTTTGGCACTTAAAGCAGCAGTATATGCTGTCTGCCATTTCATCAACTTGCCATCAATATAAGTGTGCTCTCTTCCACTTTGCTTCTTGTGTACTTGAAATTAGAAATATCAAAGTGGTTCTGTTTTGTGCTCAATCATTGAGAAGTACAAGAGCGAGTTGGATAGACATTGTTTTGAGATAAAAGTGGCTGATTAGGTCAAGATCAATAAGATACAAGTGATTTGGTGATGCAAGTTTGGAATATATTAACACTTTGCCTCTATTCGAAATATAATATCCAAGGTTTATTTTGGTATTAAATATAAATTATCACTCTTTTTTTAAATATATATTCGACTCTCAAAGCGTCCATATTCATCACACGTATTAAGAGGATTTTCATTAAGAGGTAATTTTAATACAACATATCAAAAATAATGTTTTAAAAAAATCAATACATATTTATTGTAAATAATTAATTTTATTAATTTTATTAATATATGTTAAATAACTATATCAAACTCTTATATTAATTAGCTGGGTGGTAATGAACAAAGTATGTTATTGTCTAGGCGGTTTTCCATTTTTAAGCTACCCCCAAGGCACCTAAACATAAAAGAAAGGATTCCATTTAAATTGAATCACTTAAATGATTATTATTAGAGAAACTATTTATTGTACTTTGTTCATTGAACTTAGGAGATTACGTTTAGTTTGTTCATCAAATATAGAAATATGCTCAGGCAAAAAAAATGTGTTGACATGTGCAAGCACGTTACTCTTTCTTCATTGGATAATTTAAATGCCTCTAATTCATTAGAAACATGTATGCCTGCATCAATTAATATACTCATTGAATCATATTATTGATCCATGAACTACAATTTTTTTTGCCCTTTTTAATAAGCTTTTCAATGAACATGGCAACAAACTTTTAAGTTGCAAATCTACAAGGTTTTCTGTAATCATAACCATGAACCTTTCTAAGTGAATAACGATCACACTTTTTTTTGTTTAACATCACCATTAGATATTCAATATACTATCATTTCATATATATTAAATATCATCTACCTTAATTGGAGATGGTCTGTGATTTAATCCATTTATAAAAGTTGAATCCTAAAAAAAACACTTTTTCCTTTCAGCCGGATCGACAATGACTTGTGCGATCTCACTCTTCGATTTATGAACAATATATATGAATTATTTTTATTTTAAATTTATATTGATATGTTGGTTTCATCTAAAAAACAAAATTCAAAAAAGGAAAATGTGATAAAAGAGCTCACTAATGTCGTATTGCCTATGTAACTGTAGAAACTCTTCCTCACAAATGTTTTGGTGGTTGTTTGAAGGGTTAAGGTGAATTGAGCACCTAAAATATTTTTTAAGGTGCATTTAGTATTCTCAAATTTTTGAAGCTGCACTTAACATATTAATAATATAGAGCCATTTCACCCTCATCTAGTACCTCAACGAACGACCGTTTTCTCATATATTTGAAGCTGCACTTAAGAGGTTATGTAAAAAAAAGAAAAACTACAGTTGAGAGAGAGAGAGAGAGACGCATCCAACACATACACCATAAAGTTTGGAGAAGAATATACTTCAAACTGGAAGTTTCATTCTGGAAGATTAACAGTGATGAGCGGCCAATTTTTTCTTGTGAGACCATCTCAGCTTTCAGGTGGCTTCTAATTTTTCTAATTTCATCCTAGCAAGCTCCTCAAACCCATTGCTGCTACTGTGCCTCAATTGCATCAAGTTGTAGCTTTAGCCCAACGCACATCATCAGTATCTTTTTCTAATGGAATCAGTCATCAACATATTACGCATTCTTCACATTCCACTGTTCACGTAAACTGCCGAGACATTCGCCTGATATAGCTGCTCCATTACTGTCATTGATTACCATCGCTCCATGAATCATAGAGATCTCGGGATATAACCACTGTCGCATATACGCGCTTAGGGTTGGGAAAACGGGTTGGGCCCGCGGACCCAACCCGCCAACCCGCCAAAAACTGGCGGGTTAGCCAGCCCGCCCCGCTCAACCCGCGGGTTAGGCGGGTTGAGCCCGCGGGTTGGCGGGCCAGCCTGCCAACCCGCCAGTTTAATTTTTTTTAAAAAAATACATATTATATATATTTTCTTACCTTTTTTCATCCCAATATTTTTTTACAAAAGAAAAAGTAATATTAAACTCCATTTTTAGGAAATTATTGAACACTTATTGATGAGATTAGAAAGAGAATCATGAAAATATGCAATCTTATAGAAAAAATTGAGTGAAAAATAGTAAAAAAAATTATTTTTTATAAAAAAAATTAAAATAAAAAATCTGGCGGGTTGGCGGGCCCAGCCCGCCACCTGGGAAGGTTGTTGGCGGGCTGGCCCGCATTCCCAACCCTATACGCGCTGATAATATGCACTAATATCACTCATATTAAGTTGTACAGCTCACACCCTTTCGCATATATATGTACACCTAGCCCTTATGAATAAAATAAGCTTTTTCGCACACTGCTTTCTTTATGGTATCAGAGCGGTGACAATTCTCCATCATGAGTGGTGAAAACACAATGGAAACAGCCAGAGGCGCCGACAAAAGAGGCGACCACAATTCTCCATATTATCTTCACCCTTCGGACAATCCCGGCCAAATTTATGTTGGGGATCTCCTCAAGGAAGAAAACTACGCGGAATGGGTCTGCGATATGACCAACGCACTGTATGCCAAAAATAAGATTGGCTTTGTTGATGGCACATTGCCCATGCCGAAACAGGACTCGCCTGACCTCTACCATTGGATGAGATGCGATGCCATGGTCAAAGGTTGGTTGAAGAGTGCAATGCATAAGGACGTACGCTCCAGCATTCGTTACGCGAAAATGGCACGAGAAGTCTGGTCTGATCTTGAGGAACGCTTTGGGAAGGGAAGCGCGCCTCGTGCTTATGAACTGCGCAGGGAGGCTGCCATGCTTCGCAAGGAGAAGCCCAGTGTACCTACGTACTACACCAAAATGAAAAGCCTTTGGGATGAGATGCAAACTATCACTCCTTGGCCGAGATGCGATTGTGGCGGCTGTACATGCAACATGGAAAAGAAACTGACAGACATAAAAGAGCAAGAACAACTATATGCTTTTCTCATGGGCCTTGATGAATCCTTCAACACCATTAAGACACAGATTCTGAGCATGCAGCCCAGTCCACGGCTCGGACACGCGTATCATCTTGTGGCAAAGGATGAGCAACAACGTCTCGTGTCCAGCATGCACCATATGGCCATTGAATCGTCAGCTTTTCAAGTGCAGACTGTGCAGAAGGAGACTCTGGACAGGTATGGTAGAAAAGACAAACCCCAATGCACTCATTGCAGGAAGATTGGGCACATAGTAGACAAATGCTATGAACTCGTTGGCTACCCTACTGACTGGAAAAAGCACACTAGTGGACGCAAAGACAGAACCAGCTCATGGGGGGAGAAACATCATGTCTCTAAAGTCGCCCAAGTCAGTTCTTCCGAAAGCCCCATCCCTGGTCTCACCTACAACCAGTTTGAACGACTCATGCAATGCATTAAAGAGGAAACTGATGACTCTAAAGCACATAAGCCTCAAGCTAACATGGCAGGTACTGTTCATTTTGATGACATGTGGGTCGTCGATACAGGTGCCACAGATCACATAGCATGCACTTCCGAGATTCTTGATAACGTTGCTCACGTGGTTAACCAATTACCAGTACGAATCCCGACAGGACAAGGAGTCCATGTTGAAGGTGTTGGAACAGCAGTACTGAAGGATGATTTGCACCTGAACCGAGTGCTTTATATTCCCACCTTTCACTGCAACTTATTATCCATTAGTAAATTATTGGCACAATATCGTAACTATTGCGTAATTCTTGTTGGAAACTTGTGCCTCATACAGGACTACACCTCGAAGAAGACGATTGGCGTGGCTAAGGAACAAGATGGGCTGTACGTGCTTCAGCCAACAGTTGGGAAGCACTTTGCCTTGGCTGCAACAGGTGTGCGCGACCATCAACTCTGGCATAATAGGCTTGGGCATCCACCAACCGAGAAAATAAAACAGATGCCATATTTTTCCAATTCTTCTGTCATTAAGATGGATTTTTGTGATGCTTGCATTAGAGCCAAGCAAACACGTTTTGTTTTTCCTCAGAGTTCAATAAAGACCTTACGTTGTTTTGAAATGATTCATTGTGATATTTGGGGAGGCTATAAAACACCCTCACTCACTGGTGCTCACTGTTTTTTAACCATTGTTGATGATTTTAGTAGAGGAGTATGGGTTTACTTGATGAAACATAAGATTGACGTACAACACTTGTTACCAACGTTCATTAGCATGGTTGAGACACAATTTGAGACACGTATCAAACGGATTCAGACAGATAATGGTAGGGAATTTCAGTCTCATTTCCTTCTGGGTCTATATACAGAAAAGGGTATTCTCCTTCAAACCACCTGCCCCCACACCCCTCAACAAAATGGCGTCGTGGAATGGAAACATCGCTATATTCTTGAAACGGCACGGGCCCTCAGGTTCCAGGCTGGGCTACCACTTCACTTTTGGGGGGAATGTGTTCTGACAGCGACACACCTAATCAATTGCCTTCCATCACGTGCAGTTTCTCATAAAACACCTTATGAAATTCTCATGGGACGAGAGCCATACTATGAGCACTTACGCGTTTTTGGATGCCTTGCGTACATGCACAACCCCACAAGGCCTGACAAGTTTGATGAAAGAGGAAAACCATGTGTTTTTCTTGGCTACCCACAGCGCCAAAAGGGTTATTTCCTATACAATATGCATGCTAGGCGAACATTTGTGTCTCGGAATATCACCTTCATTGAGACCAAGTTTCCTTTTAAACAGGACACCATAGTTGACGAGCCCACCTGTAAAGCTTCCTATGCGCCTCGCTGCACGCCCATTGACGCAGAGGATTCTTCTTCAGCAATTTCGGACGCTCCATTCGGCCAGCCCACTCATTTGGGCCCAACCACAACTGAACCGATCTTAATAGTGGGCCCATTGACGCACCTACCATGGCTACTGAAACAACACCTCCTCTCACCTCACCCAAAGGCCCAACTGACGAGCTTCCTCATGTCAGACCTCAACGCACATGACAGTGGCCAAAACGTCTTACCGACTATGCTACTGATCTTTCAGCTTCGCTTGCTCCTCATGGACTTGCCAACACTGACACTGGAAACAGTTCCACGTGTTATCCTCTTTGCAACTTTGTTTCCTATGACAAATTCTCGCCTGCTCATCGAGTTTTTCTTGCTGCTATCGACAATCATAGTGACCCAACTAGTTTTTCAGAAGCCAACAAATATACTCATTGGAGAGCAGCCATGCGAAAGGAAATTGATGCTTTGGAGTGCAACGGTACATGGAGCATCGAGCCACTACCCCCTGGTAAACATGCCATAGCCTCCAAGTGGGTTTACAAAACAAAATTCAAACCTAATGGAGCCATTGATAAATATAAGGCGCGCCTCATCGCCAAGGGCTTCACTCAACAAGAAGGAGTCAATTTTCATGAGACTTTTGCTCCTGTGGCGAAGCTTGTCACTGTTCGATGTCTTCTGGCACTTGCTGCTAAACAGGGTTTGAAAGTTCACCAGCTCGATGTCAACAACGCCTTCCTCCATGGTGACCTGAACGAGGAAGTCTACATGAAAATCCCTCAAGGCTTCAAAAGTCCTGGACCTAATATGGTGTGTCGTTTACGAAAGTCGTTATACGGACTGAAATAAGCCTCCTGCAATTGGTATTGCAAATTCACAACAGCACTCATTGCATACGGGTTCTGGACATCTTGGGCTGATCACTCTCTTTTTCTCTACCGACAGGGGGAGATCTCTACTGTCATCTTAATCTATGTGGACGACATACTTCTCGTCAGTAACGATGATGCTCACATGAAGTCTGTGAAGACCTATCTGCACCGTCATTTCAGCATCAAGGACATGGGTCCCCTAAAATACTTTCTGGGCATCGAGGTTGCTCGCTCCCCTGATGGTTTCATCCTTAGCCAACGCAAGTATACCTTAGATATCCTACGCGAATATGGCATGCTAGGCTGTTGTCCTAGTGCGTTTCCCATGGAGCAAAAATGTCAACTTTGGCCCAACAAAGACGAGGTTGATTTGCCCACTGATCACGGCCGTTTTCGCCGACTGCTTGGACGATTGCAATATTTGACAGTTACACATCCAGACATCACATATGCCGTCAACACCCTGAGTTGCTTCACCACTGCCCCTACACGGGTTCACATGGAAGCTGCTGAACGCATCCTACGATATTTGAAGTTCAATCCTGGACAAGGTCTATTTCTCTGCCGAAGAGGTGGGCTCGACCTCATGGCTTTTTGTGATGCAGATTGGGGTGGTTGTCCACTCACTCGATGATCATGCACCGGCTATTTCATTTCTCTTGGCGGGTCGCCTATCTCATGACGTACAAAATGGCAGAGCGTTGTCTCCCAATCCTCCGCCTAGGCAGAGTACCGGGCAATGGCTAAGACAGTAAGCGAGGTGATTTGGCTTCGCTGGCTTCTACACGAGCTTGGTTCCTCCTGCACGTCGGCTACTCCTCTCTACTGTGACAACCAAGCAGAATTGCATATAGCGGCAAATCCAGTTTTCCATGAACGTACTAAACAAGGTTAAATGGACTGCTATTTCGTCCGAGAACGCATTCAGTCTCATGAGATTGCCCCTCAAAAGATCTCTTCTCACCACCAGCTTGCTGATATGTTCACAAAGCCTCTAGGCCAAGAACGTTTGCACATGCTACTATCCAAGTTGGGCATTTCCAATCTCCATGCGCCAACTTAAGGGGGAGTAATGGAATTAGTCATCAACATATTACGCATTCTTCGCATTCCAATGTTCACGTAAACTGCCGAGACATTCGCCTGATATAGTTGCTCCATTACTGTCATTGATTACCATCGCTCCATGAATCATAGAGATCTCGGGATATAACCACTGTCGCATATACGCGCTGATAATACGCACTGATATCACTCATATTAAGTTGTACATCTCACACCCTTTCGCATATATATGTACACCTAGCCCTTATGAATAAAATAAGCTTTTCCGCACACTGCTTTCTTTATTTTCTGCTGAGGATACAAGAGAACAGCTCCTTGTCAAGCTCAATATATTAGATGTTGGACTATACACTGGAGTTGCTGAACTTGAGTTCAGCTATATGTGTGTGTCAACACACCAAGCAGCTCAACATTATCGAAGACTCGTTAAATACCACCACCATCATTTGTCAAAGACTATTCCTTATCTTGGACCGCCAAATCTTGAAGCTTACTCTGATGCTGATTGTGGATGTTGCCCTATTGACTCTCGCTCAACTGTTGCTGGCTTTGCTGTATTTTTGGCTCTAATGTTATATCATGGAGCTCTAAAAAGTAACCAATAGTCTCATGGTCAAGCACTAAATCCAAATACCATGCCCTTGTCAATGCCACTAGTGAACTCATCTGGGTCGAGAACATACATAGTGAACTTCGTATCACTCGACCTCAAGTGCCTATGCTATACTGCAAACTGAAGTCACGCTCAAAGAACATTGCTTGGGACTTTCATTTTGTTAAAGAACAAGTTGCTGCCAAGATGCTTCACATTGCAATTTTATCTTCCAAGGATGATTTTGTTGATATTCTAACCAAACCACTAATCACCGATTTCTCTGCTTACGGTCGAGTCTAAATGTCAAACCAGACCTTTAAACTCGCAGAGGATGTCAACACATCAAACAGCCCAACATTATCAAAAACTCATCAAAAGCTCAAAGTACTCGAGCCAATGCCCAAATATGATGTAGATAATTTCTCATATGATATCGTACAGCTAGCTCTAAAGGAATATTCTAGAATAGATTTTCATATACGCGCGCGCGCACACAAACAATTGCGTTGTCACTGTTGAAAACAAGAAATGAATGCAGAGAAAACTTGATACAGAAGTTTATGTCCTATCTTCTTCCTTTACCATTCCTTCCTTATTTCTAGAAATATGAAGACAACATCGTGAGTTACTGTGATTAGTTGCTCGACCATCTCCGAATCAAGGTAAAAGAGAGAATGTATATTCCTTACCTGACCTGGAATTACCAAAACGAAAATTTGGTAAGATCTACTTGAATGAAAATATAGTATTGCCAAACTGTCAAGGTACATAAAAGCATGACAAAAAAAGAAAAGAAAATAAAAGAGCGTATGCATGCTCACCATTGGAATCAGCAATTAATACGCAATGTCAATGATATGAAGCATCATCATTTTTGGTCCCTCTCAAATTCTAGTACTGGACTATGTGGACTTCCGGAGTTATTTTCTGTGTTTAAACTCTTCGAAATCTGATTGTATTCAACATCGTCCATGGAGGGAAGATCAGACTTAGATATGTCCATAGCTTTTGGGAAACATTGATGCACTTCTCAATAAACAAGGAAAGTAGCACATTGCCCCTGACAGTGTGAGCTGTTGGCTGCTTCAAGGTCTCCTATTTTAACCTCCTTGGTTTTTTTCTTGAGTTACCAAGGTGTGTCCCCGAGTCACATTGGGTTTTAGACTAATCTTTTTCAAGGTTATAGCGTAAAGTTTTTTACTTCTACTGGTAAGTGCGTTTTCTGGAATTTGAACTTGTATTCTCCTCCTTACAGGGGTAAAGCCGCTTACCACCTCAATCAATAACTGGCTGCTAACCTCTCCTTGGTTTCCATTCACAAACATGCTGTCACATTTCAAGTCCCTGAATAATGATAAGTGGCTGAAGAATCTGTCTATAGCCCATTTCTTCATAGCCTTCATGTCAACATACCCATGCTTCTGCAGGTATCTGTTAGCCAAAGGAAAATATAATGACTTGAATCTTATAATACAATCAACCAACTTAGACCAAGGATTAAAGCTGGCCAAGGAAACATACTGCCTCGAATTTCCAGAGGTGCAGAGCTCAGTAATCATGTTAACAGTTTTTCTTCTTGTCATCATTCCAGGAATTATACAACGTATCATATATTCATGCCTTGAACACTTCAAAAGATGAACTTCAGAATATAGTTTTGATAGATATGCTGACTGCAGCAGATCATCAATCCCGTTAACTTCGTCAAACCCCCCTATAACTTTCCAAAAGAAAGCTAACGAGTTTGAGTAATCTGCTGCCAAAAAATATTGCATATTTTTTTATTTACATTTATTGGAATACAGCTAAAATTCTGAATAGAACTGTAAGACTAAGAACAAATATGATGAGCATAGAGATTGGGAGTAAAACGAAATAAAATGAGGGATAAGTATCAGAATCATACACAATGTTGAAGGCATCCCCGCCCAACATTTCATTGTACTGCCCACGAATCAGTCATGTCATATAGGCCCGAGTTGAGCATCCAATTGGTTTAATATGAATTTTCGAACACCAATAAGCAATAGGCATCGACATTCGATGACATTTGGAGGCAGAGAATCCAAGTCTAGAACTCCACCGTCCACATCATAACAATGAATCATTCTCAAACCAAACCCAACACGATTTTTCTCACCAAAATCCATTTCCCTTGGGCAGTCCAATTCCAGAGTCTAAATTGAGCATGTGGGATTTGAATGTAGTCTGCCAAGAAAGTTTACTTGGAAGATCCCAAAAAGAACAAATCAACAAGGAAGGGAAAATAGCAAATGAGTTTGCCAGCTGATGGCTGACAAGAAACAAGGAGAATCTGTTAAGATTAAGAAAATGAGAAATTGGGGAGAGGGAGAGAGAGTAGGCCGGAACATACACTTGTATGGAGAGCCCGACTGCCTCTGCAAACATATAGAATCTCTAGATTCAGAATAACAGAAATTTGAGAATATAATCTTAACCTCATGCTTAGTCAAGTCTTGATAAAGTGTTTAGCCTCATTAAGATGTGCCACATGCCGTTTTCTTTCCTACTGATAGAATGACAGCTGAGGACCTGTTCAAAAAAGTTGTGACAATAAAGGATCAATTCCACAAAATAATAGAAAAAGGCCAAAGTTTATATATATATATTTTTAAAGAGAATGACAGTGGAGAAACTGTTTGGATTAGGTTTTTTGAATTGATTTTACTGTGTACAAAGTAAGAATGTAAGAAAAAAAATTTCTCAAAAAATGCTTCTAAAATCATGGTTTGGAAGTTTCTCAACCTCCCATAAATGAAATTAGGTAGGTTATACTTCGAGTCCTTGTGCACTCTCTCATGCACTGTATTATATGGTGGTGTCCTTGTAGTTAAGCAACAGCTCATTATTTTACTAGTGTTAGATAAGATGAGAGATGAAAGAAAACTTAGAAAGAATGTACGGGGAGAAATAAGTTTCTCCTATTTGGATGAAGAGAAGAAGTGAGAGGAAGAAAAAGTTGGAAGGAAAATGGGTGTGAGTTTCACCACATTTTCTCTCCAACTTATCTCTTCGCACATGGAGAGAAATCATTTTTTCTTTATCTATATATATATGATTTTTATTACTTTTTTATATCAAGATATTAAATTTTACATTTAACTTTTTTAAAATGCTTACTATGACTTTCTTTTTTTAAAAGTATAAGCTTTAAAATATATTATAATATTTAATTTATTTTTTTATTACTCAATGAAACCTTGCAACCTTAAAAATATGATACATTTTTATTTTAATAATTTTATTTTAAAATATAATAACATAAAAACATATCTAAGTGTATTTTAGTCATTTAACTATTTATTAAAAGTTTCTTATATAAGGATATTTTAATCATTTAACTATTTATTCATTTTCTTTCCTTCTGTTTTCTCTCGTCCATCCAAATGGAGGATAACATTTTCTCTTCACTTTTTTATTCTCTCCATTTTCTCTTCACTTTTTTATTCTCTTCATTTTCTCCCATCTCAATCTTTCTTCTCATCCAAGCATAACATCAACGCCTCTTAATTTCTCTATCTGTTTTATTTAGCTATCTTGTGTCCTTTATTAGTTTAGGGCCGTAGTTCTTTCATGTATTCATAATAAATGAATGAATAACAAAATGTTAAGAGAACTAACTCATTATTTGTTCTTAAATTAATAAATTTATTTGTTCTCTATTTTCAAGATTAATAAATAAGTTAGTGTATTTGTTAAAACTTAAGGACATCATACTGTAACTTGCAAGCACGCATATCCTTATGATAATTGGCATCAATATCAACTTAAAATATAGTATTAACATCTATTATAATTAGGTACAGCTATGAATTACAATTACGTGGATGAATTCACTAAATTTCAAAAAAAAATTATGTTCATGATTTTAGAATTTAAAAAACTGTAAATAAATTTTTTATAAAAATTTTAACAAGTTATTTTCTCACCAGTTATAAACAATCCATTTCAAGGTTAAAAAAAAAACAATTCACTTTTGTCCTTTTTTTTTAATTAAATGGACTGAAAAATGAAAACATTCCTCACGCCCGCCACCGTGGAGTGAAATTCTCTCCTACAAAACTCAAACAGCCCTCAATTCTGCATTGCCTGAATTTTTCTTCTCCCAAGTTATCTTCTTTGTTTTATTGCCTTTTTTTCGCCAATTAATCAATTTTTGGCTTTCAATTTCGGACTGCGTTTGATCTGATCTAGGGGAATAGAGACGAGGAAGGAAGGATCTTGAAGAGGTTTTCTTCTTGGTTTTGGATTTGAACCCCCATCAGCTGCTTCCATCCCAAATTCTAGGTTTTGAGTTTATGGCGAATCTGTACGTCAGGGCTATGCCACCGCCCGATCTGAACAAAAACACCGAGTGGTTCACGTATCCGGGTGTGTGGACCACCTACATCCTCATCCTCTTTTTCTCTTGGTTTCTGGCTCTCTCCGTCCTTGGTTGCTCTCCTGGCATGGCCTGGACCATCGTCAACCTTGGCCACTTTGCTGTATGCTTATTCTTAAATTCCTTTTCTTCGATTGCATACTGACTTGCTTGTATCCATGGTTCTGTTTGTGTTGATGATTAGTACTGTTTAATTTATGCTTGTTTGAGTTGAGTTTGAGCTCTATGATGTGTTATTCTGTTGACTAGGGATCGTTTCTTGCCGGTTTTGATTATTTTCTTTAGCAATAATAATCACCGAATTGGAATTTTGTGGTTTAAGTTTCCAGACTATTTTGGCCAGATGTTCCTCTGAGCATTTGTTCACATTCATGTTTATGTGCTTGCTTTTGTTCTGTAATGTATCATTATGAGCTCTTTAAAGTATTTGTGACACTTCTATGTGGCTTTTTGCTGTCCTACAAAATTATATCAATCTTGAGTGGAAGTAGTTTGTGATACTCTTGGTATATGATTCTAACCGATTATGCTTTCGGTATTAAACCAGAACAAAATATGTCTCATACATATTTTGATTTGCTCATAATTCCCGATAAACTTCTATTCGTGTAATTCCTTTCTCTTCTTCATAATCAACTGTATTCTTTTATTTGAATAAAAAGTTTATTGCATTATGCGAGAACGAATGCTGAAATTTATGACAAGTTAACAATAAAGTAAGCACTATAAAATGTTTCTAGGGAGAAAAAATAAGTTTCATTTCAAGGCTGGCTTATGAATAATCGGAAATCATTCTAAAGTCAATCTATAAGGACAAGAAGATAGGGATTAAGAAATACATTATTATGATACCTCTTGACCTCCCTTTTTTATTTTCTTTTTTGGTTAACAAAGAAATATTATGGTATCAATATTTATCTGTTAGTGCCAAACATTTGAAAGAAGGGTAAATAATAAAATTGCATTCAAGTTTTGTGTTGTCTGAAGTTGTGACCAGGACTTCTAAAGTGTAATGCATTTGCATTTAATTGTCTTTAGAAACATTTATTGCTCGTTAAACATTGTAAGACATGGGAAATATTTTTGCCTTCTCTTCTGTTTTTATGTTATTGTGTCTTGGCTACATTAGTCAGGTAACCCAGCTCAATCATTCATCACTTGATAAGACCACTGAAAGGCCAACAGTTGTTTTCTAATATATTGTGATTTGCTCAACTTATAAGTTATTTTTCTATCTGTCAGTTACTGTGCATGAATGTTATATTAGTGGACCTCTCATCTCATTGTGGCTGGATCGATCATTTATTGACCATCAGGTAACTTATCACTTTTTCCATTGGAAGAAAGGAACTCCTTTTGCTGAGGACCAGGGGATCTACAATCGATTAACTTGGTGGGAGCAGATAGATCACGGAAAGCAACTCACCCGTAACAGAAAGTTCCTAACAATTGTCCCTCTGGTTCTGTAAGTTTACTTTTCTCTCTCTCTCTGCTCACTCCCTTCATTTGTGTTGTGTTATGGTGCAGGGAGTTGTATGCATCTAAGATCTCTGTTGTTTCAGATATAGAGTGGATTTTTTCTATAGCTACTATGTGGACAGTTCCATGATGGAATTTGATCTTTTATCAGTCTACTTCTGAAAAATTGTTGCATATCAATTGCCTTTAAAATCAACACAATCCTCCTCTGTTATCTTGGTATTTGACATAGTATAGTTGCATCAGCTATCAAACCACAACTATTTTTAGTAAATAGTGAAGGTTCTTATTATATCAACCTCAAAGGGATGAAAGTAAAATCTTCACAATGCATTTTTTAATAAATGAAATTTCTGAAAGGAAGGTACGACTTGTTTATTATCCTCCAGCCTTGGAACGACAAGAAATTTTCCTAAACCAGGACAAAGAAACAAAAGCCTTGGAAAATTCATGACTGGAAAAAGGCTGTCTATTCTTTTTTTTTTTTTTTTTTGTATCAGATATAGTGACTCCCTAAAGAAGTTATTTATACAATTCTATGCTATTGCATATGCAAAGGCAAAGACATGAAACCAAGCAACCACTGTGCAAGAAATGTGAATTGTTAGGTCTAATTACTTCCCTTCAACTTACAAGATATGTTATAACATCTATTCATGTCGATGCTTCATACTCTGACTTGGAATTTTTTGGAGGTGTTTTTTGGGATAGGTTCAATAATTAAGAGGATTGTACTATAATTCTGCCAGTGCTGAAATTAAGTTCAGTTATCTCATTTATTTACCCATACCCATTATTTACTTGACAAAGTGGATTTTAAAGTTGGACAAGTCTGCTGAAGATGCTATTTCTGAATCATATGTTGCTTCCTCGACAACATGACTTGGACGTGCACTATGGTTTTTCCATCTATTCTCGAAGCTGTAATTTTTAAGATGAATTTTGTGGGTACTTAATGTGCTGAGTCTGCTGACAAATTTGTCTATTTCGATGGAAGAGAAGAGTTTCTCTTAAAACACGTAGCCTTAATTATAATATGTAAGTTATGGGGATCCAGGGTGATCCGTATTGAAATTTGTTCATGAGAATAAAATAATAAATAACTCATGAATTTTTTTCCAGCTCATGTCCAATCCAGTGTTAACTTTGTTTTTCCTCCTCTTGTTTAGGTACTTGATAGCCTCTCATACAACTGACTATCAACAGCCGATGCTCTTCTTCAACACCTTAGCAGTGATTGTGCTAGTTGTTGCCAAGTTCCCCCACATGCACAAGGTCCGAATTTTTGGAATTAATGCTGATTCATGAGATTTTTTGGATCGTTGTTTTCTTGCTCTGGAAAAATAGTTGTGTCATTGTATAGACTATAGAAGTCAGAAGCTGTACGGCAACTGGTTTTTCCCCACTTGAAGCTGCTTTGGATTTAAAAGGATCGAAAGATGAATTTTATTTTTGTACAGCGAGAGATCTTTGTGAAACCCTATTAATATGCAACAATGAAACGGTTATGATTTTATGAGATAATGAAACAGTTGTTGGTTACAAGGAAGTGTGAAAGTTGTACTTTGGAATTATACTAATATATGCTATCTTGTAAATGATGTTTTTTCCCTCGCAATAGTAGAGAAAATGGCAGCAGCGTAGAATTTGTTTAATCATGTGTTTTTTAATTTTCTTTTGAGGTGCATGGGAGTCAACTAAGGGCCCGTTTGGTACGTAAAATTGATTTTGATAGATATGGAAATGGATATAGTTTAAAAGTATGTTCGGTACATCTTGAAAATGAATAAAGATTTTTATGTAAAAGGACCAAAATATCCTTGTCATTGAAATTGCTCCCTCAATCCTCCATTGCAAACTCAAAGCCCCGGCATCGACCACCCTGCTCATATGAGGTGTACATAGTGACCGATCACCCCTAGGCAGCAGCGAGCTCGAAGTTGCCGGATGGCTCCATTGCAAATCTTACTCTTGCAAGCAGATCACTACCACTTCTCCACAATCAGAAATCTCTTGGTATTAACAGTGTGTAAACAAAAAACAAAACAAACTCGTCGTAAGAGGAGAAGCTCTTGCAAATCTCGCTCTTGCAAGCATATCGCGAGTTTTTTGTTGTTGTAATTTTCTGTTTTATTTATGGTATTTTGATGTGATTAAACGTGAAACCCAAGAAAAGGGGATGTTCAATGAATGGCCTACATGTGAACAATTGACAATTGGGTTTAGGTGGAAGGAAGAGGAATGATATCCACTTGCCCAATCGAAAGTTTGAAGGGTCCCACCAATCTATCAAAAGAACTGAATGGGGCCCTTGAGAATTTCCTGGGTCTTTCCTCCTTGGATTATTGGTAAGTATAATATATTGACTATTAATCTCTGTAAGAGAAATACATATACTATTTACCAACACCATTTAGTCTAAAAGGTATGGTTATTCTCTCGTTAAGCAAAAAATCAAGATTTGAATTTTCGTTAGAAGATGTATTCATATTTAATACTCAACAGTATTTTAAATATGATTGCCTGTAATAGAAAGATATATATACTTAGCAAAAAGAAAAAAAAATTGATACTACCTCCGGTCCTTTATATAAAGTCAGCTGATTTTTTTGAAAAAAATTAAATAAGTTAAATAAATTATTAATTATAATATATAAGTTAGAAAATTTAATTTCATGAAAAATAATGAATATATTATATAATTAGTTTCCTTAATTTTTCTAAAAAATGACTGAATCTTATATTATATTTATTGATGCATGGGACTCCAAAATTTGTTAAAAGCACCGTGTCAAATAAAGTTGAGATTTTCATTCTCACATTTGAGTTGCATGTAATTAGTATTGAATTCAGTGCTTTTCCTTGTTGTAAAAAATAGTATGTTTATACATCATCTATCCCTGTTTACTTGTTTTAATTTACATTTATATTTTATTGATAAATATAAGTCCTGTTCCAAGTTTTTTAAAAAAAGGAAAAAACTAAAAAACCAAAAATGATTCTTATATAATACATAAATTTTGCTTTACCATTTATTCAAAAGCTTTTATACTATTATGTTATAAGACGATTAACAGAGGAAATATATTTTCAACGGAAGGTAGGTGGACATATGGACATGATATACAGAGAGAATAATCATCTTTCGTTGAATTGACTCCCATCCCATTGAGCTTCAAATTTTTCGGTGCATTAGCCTCTGTATCAGAATTATTCTATTTCCCTTGTATATTCAAATTAACTTCAAAGCCGATAAACTAGAAATTTCATTTCAAATGATCATCCAAATTTCAAAATGCCATGAGATTAGAAAAGCCACTTATAAGTGCCATAAGCCACTTTAAATATAGACACATGAGATTTGAACGAACATGAAAGTAAAGCTGACAATAACCCCACTAATAAGGTCACGTTTGGTACCATGGAATTTGAAGGCATAGATATGGAAATGGAATTGATTTCTATATCCATACATGTTTGGTACCATGGAATTGGCTTCCACATGGAAGCCAATTCCACCAAAACCATGGATTTACAATTCCATCTCAAAAGCTTGGATTTGTAAATCCATGGAGATAATTCCATCTAAAAAATTTTTTAATTTGATTTAGATAGTTTTAAAAGTTAAAAAAAAAAGATTTTTTAATTTAGAAGAGCTTTTAGATCTTTTCATCTAAAAATCATACCACATTTCCATTTCCATTTCCATTTCCACATCCATTTTCATATCCATATCCATCGAAATGAATTCTGCGTACCAAACCAGGCATAAATGTCTTCAGTTCAGACACAGATTGAGACGTAGCTGGAAAGTGCACTAGTGCTGAACCAAAAAATTCTAGCAATTATTGTATCGCTACCGCAACTTGAATAAATATCTTCTCTTGATACACTAAAACTCATTTAAATCAAAACTTGGAAACCATTACATATCTACAATAAGGTAATCAGCGTGTGTGTGTGTCAGAGAGAGCGGAGTAATATATGCCTCACACAAATAAAGCAGGCTTATATTCACTTCTTTCTCCTGTTTAACAACAACCAAGCAGAGAGCTAATTAAAATCCTCAACCTAACTCAAACAATAAGCTAGCAAATTAAGAGGGTATAAAAAATTACAAACCATAGCAACTGATAGGTTTGATTTTGTCAATTCAGATTTTCATACAGATGACAATCGAACAATAACACTTAATTAATTACAAATTTTTCAGATGTTTGTCATCGATCAGTTTCTTCAATAGAAACATATGTATGCTTAATAAACTTAACAACACGAAATGTAATTGAGGTTTTCACAATAATAATAAAAAAAACATATTCCTCTACATCCTATATTTTTATTGAAGAATCTGAAAGCAAACATCATCGTCTAAGATATTTCTGACTTAATTTTCTTTTTCACAACAATCCATGTGGAAGATGGGGGGGCTGCATGGGCTTCTTCCCTTTTTCTTACCATGATCCTTCACCAATCATTCCAGTCCAAAACCCACTTGAATTCCCTTGTTCTTTATTATTTTGTTCTACAACTTCATCACCACCCGGGATCTGCTTATTGACTCCCCCAAAGGGAAGCAAAAGTCTCGCTCCATTATGATGATCACTCTCTTGTACTGAACCGTATGATGTATTTCCAAGCCCATCCACAGAGAGTCCCAGATGGCTGCTAGGTTTAGTTTCTTCTTGCATGGGGATTAACCCAGGTGGGTAATTAAGGTTACCACCATACAAGCTATTTGGCATCATGAATGAAGGGACATAAGGAATACTATTACTATTCAAAACCCTGGGAGCTGAAAGTGAAGACGGAGTAGGAAAAGCC
>JANTPZ010096043.1:0-12705 GCA_025593235.1 Vachellia pachyceras | reverse complement strand
TCTTACTTTCCTCTTTCTTACTTTTTCTCTCTTTCTCTTTCTTACTTTTCTCTTTCATACCCACTTTTTCTTACTTTTTTACCTCGAAATCTGTAAAATCTATAACTTCCCAAACATAAATCACATTTCAAAATCTAGGTTTTACCTCGGAATCTGTAAAACTTAGGTTTCAAACCTAGCATCCAAATCAGCCCTAAGTGTGTGAACAATCTAATGGACTATTTTCTAGTAAAAAATGCATGTCGTGGTGTGCCTCTCCTACAGTATAAAGTTCTGTGAGAAAAAATTACCAAAAAAAAAAAATCGAAGAGAGGCCTAGGTCTAGGAACCAGTTCCCTTTACTCTTTTGGAGACGCGTTAGAGAAATACTTTTACGTAAGTTGAGATAAATATATGGAGGAGATTATCTCATTTTACAAAAAAACACTGTTGAACGTGCGTTTGATTTCTAAAAACGACGTTGGAAATAAGCCCAATATCTAATTAGAATGAACACTTCATATACCATGATTCATATTCAATCTTTTGGATATAGACGGGACGTCAAATATATGTTCAGTTTGGCGGAGGGAAGGGATGCTTTTAAGTAATTTTATATCGTATTTTGGCAGGAAAGAGCCATCATTAAGCCCATGACCTCATTCTGCACCTGTGCCTTTCAATTGCAAACAAACCGGGGGAAGGAGCTACCAGCCATGTGCGCGCAATTGTATCAGCGACGACAGCGAGGGTCATGAACAGTGATTAAGATATTCTTGAAAAAATGGTGTAAATGGGATTACAAGTTACTAATAAATGGAGAACTCTGCTCGATTTCAATGGAGATGATATGTTTGTTTGGGAACACTGTTTCTCCAACGATACATGTAAATCAAGATAAAACCATCTCGAAATTTGTAAAAACTATATCGAAATCTATAAAAACCATCTTGAAATCCGTAGAATACTTCGGAATCTGTATAACTCCTTTCTCCTAACGGAATTTCCAAACACACCCGATGATGACGACCACAACGACGTCGGATTGAAACCACTTGCCACTTTCTTCCTACCCAAGGGTTAAGGCGGCTGGCCGCCAACAACACACTCATTTCAGCGTCATTGATCACATACAACACATATACACACACACACCCACGAACTCCTTTTTTTTCCAACGAATTCGTCCGACAAAAGGTCAAATATATATTTAGTACATGACAATGTTAAATATAGGATTGTTTCGAATAAAAGTTTACCTATACTTAAAAAAACACTACCCATACTCTCGGTTGCATGCATCACCTATGCATCTCTTGCATTCTCACGAGCATTCATTTTTTTTCTAAATGCCAAAATCTAAGGGCAATACGTAGCAACAAATAAGAATTGCATACATTTATATGTATATAATATACTCACATGGGTGTATACTGTTCTTTAACTACGTGCCCAAATCAAACTTGTTTTTTTTTATGATTCAGCCACTATCAACGCCTAGGATGGCAAGCCAGAACACCACGCTAGAGCACAATATGTCCTTCACCTCTAAACACCCACCAGCTGAACTCTACCCTCTATAGCCATTCTTAACTGGAAGACCTCTTTTATTATCATGGATCTTTACTATCTACAACTCAATTATTCTTGCTAGGCACAAGTCGTTTCACTGCATTGTGTGGATTAGCTAATTATAGTAGATCCAACCCCATTAGTATCTACATCTCTCAATTCAATTAAGCTTTCATTAAAAAAAGACAAAAAGAGCTTAACATCTCCGGCTAAGACGGGCCTTTTAGGAAGTACACTACTCTTCTCCCTTTGTTTTCTAACGCTGGGACTGAACGGGGGAGCCGAAAATAATTCCTTTTCTCTTTAATGACTATTTCGTGCACACGCATTAAGCTCGATGCGTTGTTTTCTATTTTCAAAATGAAAAAGAAATAAAAATAGAATAAAGTGGTCAAGTTTTATTGCTGATATTTTCTTCACGATTTCTGTTGAACCTGATTTACCACGGAGTCTATCATTCGACTTTTCTGCGAAGTGAGTTTTTGAAGGTTGTGTCGAAGGCTCATGTAATATTGGAATCGTTCGCCCACCCACGTAACCTACACCTACCTCTCCGCAAGTCTAGAAATCCACTCAAACTCACGAGCGAGTCTTGAGCTACACACATGTGATCGTACCATCGTCATCAACACCAACCCTCACGACACGAATTGGCTAGCAATCTCATGCCAAAGCTCGAACAGTCGGATGAACCATAAAAGAAGCAGCACGTCCAACCTTTACGTACTGACACGTTCCATTGGGGTTTTTAACTAAATAACGTGATTTAATCATTTAATAAAATGTTGATTAGGTATAAGCAGGTATGTTCAAAGCCAAGAAGGAAGGAAATGATCAATCGTTGGCAAAAGCACGAATATTCTGGTAAGGCCTTACGCTTCAAGACCTCGAAACCTGATGCTCGAAATATCCATAACCACAGGTAACACACATGGTCCATACCCAGAAACAAGGTAATTAGTATCAAGGAAAACGGAAAACGAAGGAATAGTAGAAAGTGGTGAATGAATCATCAAATGGCATCGGGGGAAGAAGAGAGAGGGTAATGAGCAGAGCCAAAGGCTTTGATATGGTCCTTAAGCGACCTCTTGTGTTTAAAGTCAGAGCCACAGACGCAAAGCCACCGATTGCCACAATTTTTCTCGTGAGTTCGCCAATCTCCCTTCACCGCCAATGTCTTGCCACACTTGCGACAAATAAAGGGCTTGCTTCCATGCTTCCTCTTGTAATGTGTCTGCAACGTCCTAAAATCCTTCAGAGGCTTTGCCCTCGGGTGCTCTATGTTGTTCCTGCATCCCCTCGCGCAACAATAGCACGGAATGTCCAACAACGGCCTTGGATGTGTTCGTTTCAGCGACTCTGGTCCTCTTCGGTACTGTGATCCATGTCCCCACATATGCATCTACTTTTTCTCAATTCAATTCCCCACCATTTTCATTAGTCAGCTGTATGATCATATTCTTTTCTTTTGTTTTTTTTTTTTGTGATAAGCTGTATGATCGTATTCTGCTAGAACAATAGAACTACTACTGACTATTGAGCACTCTAACGTAAATATCTAGATAGCTACATGTCATTTACTTTATTCTAGACTCTTGTCAGCTCAAATTATACATGTGTGTGTGTATGAGATTCGATGGAAGCACAGTACCTGAAGATTATTGTAGCGGTTGAAGGTTTTGAGGCAGACAGGACAGGAGAAATGACTGAATCCGATGAGGATTTGATCTCGGGTAGGTATCCAGTAATTCCTGGGAACCTGGGGCTCATTGATAACTCCGTTTGGACCTGTTGAAGAAGTGCTGGGATTGTGCGGGAGTCCTATGTGTAAGGCTACTGTGACATCCTCCTCCTCACCAACATGGTCATGAGGAGTCGCCGTAGGGTAAGCAGGTTTTGAGCTAGATGGAGTTGAACCAAGGAAGCTACTCAGTAGAGGCAGAGGCTGAAGTTGATGACTCGGCCGGTTCATGGTAGGCAAGATATTGGAATCAGCAGTAGGATCATCACGTGAAGAAGGGAGATAGTAAGAACTACATATTATTGCATCCGAGGGCTCCATATCTCCTTGCTATATTATCCTTCTTTGATTTTATTTTAGCAGTGCATGTTGGAGGTTATCAGAATCTGGGGGTTTTATAGCGAATAAACCCCAACACTGGATAGATTGGAAGCTAATCAAAGTTTGGAATGAATGGGAAGTAAGTGAGAAGATAGGGAAATGATAGGGGGCTGGAGAATATTACAGTTGAATGAAAAGAGCCTTTTATTGTGAGGCTCATTATTTCCTCCTGTGTGTCCTCTTTTTCAGTTTTAGGCTTGGGTAGGATATACCTTAAATTCTGTGGCCCGCCTCTCCCAAAATTAGAATCAGTTCCGCAGCAGTGGATTTCAAATCTAGGGCAACTTAATTTCATTTCTAGTTAGCTCCCAACGCTCAACATTCTCGTTCATTACTGGGAGCATGCTCCATTCCATTTCTATTTGAGGTTCTGCACCATACCTAAAGATTCTTTCATTAATGTCTAGTATTTCCAACATTGTATCCCTCGTTATTCTCTAACCATGAGTCTTTAATGACAATTTGCAGTTTACATACTGACCGAACCCTAACTTCTTGATATAAAATAAGAAATCATTAATACTCAACAACGCAAAATAAGAATCGATGTACGTATTTTTATTCTACTTGCATATACAATAATTATAGGTAATAAGATGAATATAGTAGAATTTGCAGTGGCGAGCCAAGGAGCGTTACTCGATCATCAACACATAATAACTAATGGCTTCGTTTGGAAACCCGTTGGGAAAACGGACACAGATTCCGAGGTACTTTATGTGAGAGGAATTTTGTCTTGGCTTGCGTGAGAATGGGTTTGGGGAGCCAAAACGGGCTCCCCAACATGTTTCCAAACGCAGCCAATATTTCTGCATTTGTGAAGATACGTATGCTTAAACGGTCACGTTAACTTCCTCCTCAGACGACCTTTCTGCTAACCTCTAGTCGACACTTGACAGTGATAGGCTAGAGGTGGGAAAGCGGGTCAGCCCGCCAACCTTTTCTCTGTTGGCATGCTCGAGAATCCCAACCCGAGCCCGCCAACCCGCCAAAAATTATTTTTTTATTTATAAAATTAATATTTTTTAAATTTTTACCTAATTTTTTTCTATAATATTGTATAATTTCATGTTTCTTTTTCCAATCCTATTAATAAGTGTTCAATAATTTCTTAAAAATAGCATTTAATATTACTTTTTTCTTTGTAAAAAATATTGGGATCGAAAAAAAGCAAAAAAATGCATATAAAATAATTTTTTTAAAAAAAATAAAAGGGCAGGTTAGGCGGGCTGGCCCGCCAACCCGCGGGCTGGCTAAAAGTCAGCCCAACCCGCCACAAAGTGACGGGTTGGCCCAACCCGTTTTACCACCTCTAACCAGGCCAGTTAGCTCAATCACTGGCCTTTAGGGTTACTCATTTTTGAAGTGGAACCCTAACTCGGCCCAGTCCAATATAGTACAAAATAAAGCTGAAATGTAACCATTTCAAATAGATAGTTACGTTTAATTAAGGTAAATAAAACCCTTGACGTCCAAAAAAGTAAACAAACCTTTTTAAACGTATAAACATAGATATATTGGCGGATAATTTATACGCTCGAGCTAAGCCTGAGATGAGTGCCTTAACGAAGCTTGTTGGTGAGGACAATGCCTTTCTTATTCAATTGTTAACGATACAATGTGGATGCAAGATGTGGCTCTTATATATATGATGGGATAATAATAATGTAACTTGAAAAGGAATTGAATGATTAGTAATAAAATAATTTAAAAGTCCTTGAAAAGAAGGGAAAAACGATGAATTAGGATGTCTGCATGGAGTTGTTGATTCCATCTTTTGAGTGCGATGGCTGTGGAGAGGGCACATGTGATGATATCTGCGAAACCATTATTGCCTAAAAGCAACAGCTTTGGACAAAAAAAAAATTGATATATTATGAGAAAAGATGATGAAGAATTAATGTGTGATGAAATCGTGAGGATTTTACAGTTGAAACTTAACTTTCAGCAGGTGTCTATATTTATTAGTTTTTCCCTTGGGTGTTCGGACTTTCTGATGAAGCCGCCGTGGTCTCGGAGGAGGTACGCCGCTGAGTCTGTGACTGTGAATCTGAAACCAGCAACCATAACAAACATTAAAACATAAAAGTAGAGTCGGATAAACAAGTTCACTCAGGTTCATGATATATTAATAATGACTGAATCAACGTGTCTAGTCTCGAACTCTCGGTACCGATACTTGCCCATATGAAACCACCTTGTAAACAAAGATTAAAGAAACTCGGTTCATAAATGTTTCATATTTTGTTTTTTTTTTTTTGAAAAACTTACAGCGGTCTAGAAGCAAGTAACATGGAAGGTGGGCCAATGAGTGGGAAGAGCACTTGACCACATCTAAAAAGAAATAACCATTCTATTTGGTACTGATATAAACCACATGCATTCACTGCTGCTTTACACATGAGCCATGACCCTTCTTCCTCTGTCACTGACCCACTTTATAAGTTTCATGCCACAACCGAGACAGCTCATTTACATGAGGTTGGGTTTGCCCATGTGGACCCCCTCCCCCACTTGTTCAACCCAAACCACAATATATACTGTGTGTCAGTAAGTGCATCACCCTCTTCCTCAATCGCCACTCCACAGCCTACGTTGATTAATTAAGGTCTATGCGCACGCGCGCGCGCGCACACACATTCTTATGGTATGTGATAATGGAGAATTAACAGTGATATATATATATATATATATGTAGAAAGGTGAAAACTAAAAGGTACGTACCACTAGAGGAAGGGAAGGGCAGTCTTAACAGTGTTGGTTGTCGAGGGGCCAGGCCATACACGGAGAAGGAGAGATCCACGGGTGGGGGTGCAGGTAGGGGTGAAGGGTTAGGGTAGTACAGATAGGAGGGTCCAGGTGGCAGGCGATGGGGCTGGGGCGTCGAATAAGAGGCCCTGGGTGGATGCACAGAATAACCATAGTAATACGGGGAAGTCAGACCCGATGATGAAGCTCCATACACTTGCTGGTAGTGTTGGGGCTGCTGAATCTGGGGGTTGTACATTGCCGCCTGTGCTCATAACACCAATCATATGTTGCTACTGTTACTACACTCACATCATAAGGGAATATTGATCAGTCATTGAAGAGAGAGAGAGACCTACTTGGTGGTACCCGTAATCAGGAGAGTAGGGAGAGTAGCTGCAACAAAAGAAGCATTGAAAAGAATCCATTAGTGAGAAGAATCTGACGAGAGATTGCCAATTCACTTGCATTGTTATTCAGTCATTGTTTAGGAAGCAATGATTCAAATATGGTATATATGCTTCTGATCTCTTGTAATGGAGTTGCATCGTACTTAAACATGCACGCGCTTAAAGGCTTTTCGATTATTGCAATTCAAGTGAGGGCGATAGGTATTAAATACCGGTGGCTTTGGCTTTGACAGTGGTTCCCTAATTGAATGCATACCCTCAGTCTTGGTCATGTTGCTTTCTTGTTGTTTAATATATCCACTGCTTTCAACAAGCTAGATCAGAAATGTGTGCTTTTAAGAGTGAGGGTATTAAAAATTGTTAATCTAATCCCATTACAAGCGTGTGTGCCGCTGCTAATTTGTTTGCTCTCAAGTGTGTTTTATTTTTACCAATTCAATATATTCATTAGAAAACAATAACACCGCTGATGAGAAAATGACTTGATGGTACAGAACAGTACTGAGAGAGAGCCGAAGTTAAAGAGGAAAAAAAATAAATCAGTAAAATCAATTACTGCAGGGCCACCACGGATCGCATACCCATTATTTGATCTGTAGTAGCTATCAGTATCACCTGCATTTTTACTAGTTATTACCATATATATAAAATATCATTACTTTTATACATTACAAAATTAGTGAAAAATCAGTTTATCCAAGGGACACAATTGATTTCTTGCATCAATGAGTTTTTGGCAGAAGATGGTAAATATGATTGGAAGCTGAAGGGAGAGGATTAATTAACGGTGGATTGGTAAAAGGGAGGGGAAGCTTCAGTTAATTCTGTACTTGGGATTACGATATTGAGGCTGACACTGATACCTACTGTAATTGGAGGGGGTAGCAATCCAGCGTCATAGGTGGATTACTATGTGCGCGCGTCTATATGCAGTTCTCAATGAATACCTATGGACCACTTCCTTTGACTGCGTGTGTTATGGATAATTAATACCTCCACTTAATGAACAGAGCTAACTCCACTCACCCATATGGCGGGTACATCAGCCCAGGCCCCGCTGGCGCCGGAGGCGGAGTAGGAGGTGGTGGCGGTGCTGCTGCCGGAGCGCCACCATACGATGCTGCACTCTGTGATGTTCTCCCGCCTTGAAATGTATTCCTCCCTGAATTACCACATTCCAATTAATCGCTGCAGCCTCAGTTTTTAATTTTAACAGTTATAACGCCTGGAATCAAAAGTTATATAGTTGAAACTTGAAACAGTACAAAGCATAGAATTGAGGACCTCGGGGTGGGGAAGGTCTTGGTCGTCCCAGAGAAGCGATATTACAGTTGGCCCTTCTTCCATCTATGGTCGGATTTGGATCAGCACAGGCCCTTCTGGCTGATTCTGGATCACGGAATGTTACCTGCTCATGAAAAGATTAATTAAAAAACTAAAATCTTAACAGCACGCGCGCGCGCGCATACACACATATTTGCAGTCGCATCAGGTGGGGCAAAAAAGGCTTGTTGTTCAAGGCAGAGAAAGAGGGAGAGGAGTAGATAGAGAGACATACGAATCCATAGCCTTTAGATTTTCCTGTGTTCTTATCGGTGATTATGACAGCCTCGAGTATGTCTCCGAACTGCTCAAAATATTTACGCATTTCTTCAGTGGGAGTCTCCCAAGCGAGGCCCCCAACAAACACTTTGGTGAATGTGGTGTCTCCGAACTGTGATCGGTAATGTGGGTAAGCCATGGCATCAAAGAAACAACAGGGTGTGCTTGCTCATGCATCAAGACTCAGCCTTTTTATCTTCTACTTCTCTCTGGCGCCATTCCCTCACAGTAGCATCTGCTTGCAGCTCCATATGTGCCTCCACACCACTCAACCTCTATCTTTTTCACAGCAACACAAGAATCATTGAGAGAAGCCACAGAAAAAGAGGTGGTTATGATTTATGATGATGATGTGTTGTGTTATATTGTTATTATTTGATGGTTGTTTGGAACAGAGAAGTTGGTTAATTATAAAAACAACACATTCCTTTAAAGCATAAGAAAAAGGGGGAATAAAATATAGATATATATTTTAAAAAGGAACAAGGTAAGTGGAGGAGAGATAAAGAGGTCAAACAGCTGCAAACGCTAATTTGCTGGCCAAGAGGGAAGGGAGAGATAGTGGGCGTTGTAGCATGGAGTGACAGCTGCGTTACTATCTCACTTGAAGTGTGTCTTCTCCTCTCTGTCTCTGCATTAATATACCCTCCCACCTTTCAATCAATCCCTTCTTTTTCTCCATCTTCATTTCTTCACTCTTTAACAATCCTCTTATTTTTGGCCAAAAAAAACAATCCTCTTATTTGCTTGTCCTTACTCTTGCACCTTCCTCCATCATGGCTTCTCCTTCTAAAACCCACCACCAAATGACACTTCTTCTTTTATTTTAATAGCAGAACAAATTCTAATGATGGCCAAATCTGCATGGTAAAGTCTGCAAAGCTTGCATCTTTGGTTTCTCTACGCTGTCACTCGCTGCTGCAAAATCTGTCATTATAACGTTAAAACAGCATTTGTTAGTTAATGGTTGGTTATGTGGGAGACAGTGTGTGTTTTCTCCCTAGGCGATGCATTGGACCATCGACTGTTACACCTTGTTCCATGTTCTGTTGGGACCAAACCGCAGGACCCCATCATGTTCCTAATCCTGAATCCGCTAATCATGAACTGTTACCTGGCCAACTCCAAAGTCAAGCAAAAACCAAAACGGAATACACACACACACATATCGAGTTGTTAATCAACGTGTGAAGATAGAAAATCATGTGCGAAGAAACCATTGGGCGGCTGCTAGCGATGAGAAAAAAATTAAGGACTGTTAATGAGGTATATATCTATCCATCGCCACCCTATAATTCCTTCGTCAATCGTCGCATTAATAATCATTTGAAAAAATCAAGCCGATAATCTTCCACTTTTTAATTATGAGTGGTAGACCATAATCTTGTCCACGAGGCCACGAGGATGAGAGCCACAACCACAAGTACCCTGATTTTTCAGTAATGAACCATCCATTGCCCTTGGTCGCTCCCATGTTATGGATCTTGCCCTTCATGATCCCATATAGCTAATAGCTTTATCTGACCTTTTTCAAGTGAGCCAGAACAGAACAGGGCAACACATTCACAGAGAGAGGGGAGGGAGGGAGGGAGGGAGTGGAAGAAAGAAGACTTGTTTGGATCGTTTCTAAAAGTCAAAGGCATATTCAATGGTGTTTTCTGCAAAACGAAATAACGTCATTCACATATTTACTTCGACTTACATAAAAATACTTTTTTACTGTGTTCTAAATGGGCACAGAGTCAATAATCAAAATATTTAGGGATGAGGAGACAACTAGAAGGACCTTCTAGCTGGATGTTTAAAAAAAGGAATATAAAATACATAGAAGCTCGCTAGTCCGTGAACAACTGGCTGTCCTCTCCACGTGGAGCCTTATTTGTGTGTTGGAGCACTATGAGCTGGATTTCTATCTACTTTCTCTTATGCTTGAAGTCATTCTAGGTCTCGCTGTTCCATTACAATGCCCCTTTTGGTACATTGGAGCTGATATTAGAGAAGTGAAACTGAAATTATAATCAATATTTTAGGTTGTTTGGTGCCATAGAACTCATTCTTGGTGGAACTTACTTCCATAAAAAAATAATGGAAGTGGGTTCCATCAACACCCTTAGGAACTGAGTTTTAGTTCATGAAAATTGACGCCATGACCATTGTATCCTTCAGTCTTCAATGACGAACTTATTTGCTAAGTGAGATCGACGACAGAGGACGACACAACAAGGATGACAACGAACGGTGGGCTTCAACAACAAAGGATGACACTACGACAAATTTTTTGGATGAGATCAGGACTTCAAAGTTTATCTGGATGAGATATGTTCCCTCCACGACGGCGATCTACGATGGAGGAGTTTTTTTTATTTTGCTGTTTGGTTTGATTTGAGTATGGAAGATTTTCTGAGCTCCACTTTCATGGTTGAGTGTGATGGAGGCGACGAGGTTGATGGTGGTGGAGATGACGAGATTGAAGCTCTAATTCCATGATTGCTTTTTCAAATGAGGATTTTTTTTAAAAAGGAATATATTAGTCTTTTTACACTATGATATAAATATTACACAAAAATAATATCATACTTCTTCCAACATACTAAACATACTTTTAATCTCAATTTTATTTTTAATTTTAATTCCATTTCTATTTCTAATTTCACTTCCACTTCTAACAGAATGATCCCTTCTCTCTCGACTCCCAACCTGGCTTTCTCCAACCCACACTCACCCGTCCGTAGCCATTTCTTCGTCCAAATACTTGTTCCTTAACCCACTGATCTGCTTTTTGAGGCTTCCTATTTTGGGCTTCATCTTTCCTTTCTTCATCACCCCGAATTAAAACAAGTTTCTTTTTTGTTTTTTTTTAGAGACTGAGCGACACCACGTCAAACTTTCCAGTGGAAAAGATCCAAAAAGTAAACGTCTTTCATGTTCACAGATAAATGATTCACCGATAGATTCACCCTTCAGAGTTCTATCATTGGGTTTGTTTGGGAAGGCCGTTTGCCTTCCCAAAAACCATTCCTACGTTTATCGAAATAAAATTTCTCTCACATATTTATCTCGAAATCTGTATCCGTTCTCTCAACAGACTATCCAAACAAGCCCATTGATGTACACCACCCCCAGGTTGACTGGACAAACCAATCAGACAAGGACATTGCAATGGGCTAAAGTAGGAATGGGTGGAAAGAACGTCAGGAGATTTGTTTAAAATAACATTTTTAAAAGTTAAATGTATGTTATTTTTTCGTAAAATGAGAAAATCTTTTTATATATTTACCTCGATTTATGTAAAAGTACTTCTTTACTGTGTCCCAAAATTGTTATAGTAATAATAATGTTCCAGCATTGATTACAACGAATAACTTCGCTGAGAGATTTTCAGCCAGAGAAGCCGTCTAGCATTGTTGGGATCGATCGCGTTCAGGTTTATAATTGAATGTGGAAAACTAATTGGGGTTGGGGCTAGGCAAATGTAAGAAGGGAGTGTGTTCCATGATTGCAGGAGCGACCAGCTAAATTAGGGAGATTTGACGATGAACGGCCAACATCAAGAGAACAGTCCAAAGCCAGTTCATTGTTTAATTGAGACCTCATTGTGCACGTTTAACAATGCGAAATGCTTCTACGTAAGTAAAAAAAAATATGTGAAATAGTTCATTAACAGATTTTTAGAAAGTCCATCACCCAAAATTTTTTTTTAGAAAGTTAAGCTAAAAAAAGCCACAAGCTGCAACAAAAACAGCCTTTGAAGAGACTACAACGCTGTCTTGAAAACTCGGAGTACCTACCAGATAGGACGGAATATAGGAGCTCAAAATACATATAAGATTTAATTTCTACTGGAGTTAGTAATATGTTGCCACAGTACTGAACTTAGTAATTGGTTAAAGGTTCACGCCTGCGCATAGTGGATCCTGTCAGGGTATCGATGTGAATCGGTGCTTGTCCCATGGATGAAACATGAAAGCAAAAAGTGCTGGGTAAAAGACTATTTCATGTTAGCAAAGAGACTAGGTTCGGCAAAATAAACTAATTTCACAGTGGAATGAACTAATATTTTTTTAATTAAAACTGGATAACATTAAAACTCAAAAAAATATTCAAATCCCATTAAAAGAAATTATTATATGTCCGTTTGGAAAAGCGGTAGAGAAGTACTTTTAAGTAAGACGAGGTAAATATGTGGAAGAGATTGTTTTGTTTTACAGAAAAACACTGTTAAACGTGCTTTTAGGTTAAAGTTAAGTATTTTCAAATAAGCACGTAAATTCG
>JANTPZ010096042.1:0-12247 GCA_025593235.1 Vachellia pachyceras | reverse complement strand
CTTCATGATTATTCACATGCACAATTTTCTCCTGTGTAGAGATTACTGTTTTAATTTGTTTTGATTTGATATAACACTCCCGTGAAATATCGAGCGTGTTGGTGGGTTTAGGTGGACGGCAAATATCAGTACTCTTGTGAGAACAAAGACAACAGAGTCCATGGTTGGATTAGCTTTGATTCAGATGCACCTGTAGGCTTCTGGATGGTTACACCCCCCAACGAGTTTCGCAATGCTGGGCCTACTAAGCAAGACCTCACCTCCCATGTGGGCCCCATTACCCTTTCGGTATGAGAAATAAAAGCCTCAAAACTTGACTTTGGCACTTCATATCTTTCTTTATTTTTACTACTGTACCGTATAATTTACTGCAACTTACAACATAAAGCGTAACTCAAAAGTACAATCAAAATGATGACGCAATAGAACATGCAGCCTTTCGGTTTTCCCATTTGATTTTATTAGATTTGAGTGATATATAGATGTTTGTGAGCACCCACTACGCTGGAAAGGAGGTAACCACATGGCATTTCAAGAGGGGGAGACCTACAAGAAAGTTTTTGGACCTGTTTTTGTGTATCTCAACTCTCTTTCAAGCAATGAGGATCCGCGCACGCTTTGGCCAGATGCAGTGAAACAGGTAAATTAATCAAAGCTCCCAGTTTCCTTCATCAAACGTCATAATTTCTTGTTTATTTGATTCAATCAGATGTATAAGGAAGCCCAAAGCCGGCCTTATGATTTCCCACATTCACGAGACTTCATTCCATCAACTCAACGTGGAAGTGTGGCTGGAAGATTACTTGTACAAGATCGGTATCTCCGAGGAGGGAGCCTTCTATATGCTAAATCTGCTTATGTTGGTTTAGCTCTACCTGGTTCTGAAGGATCATGGCAAAGAGAAAGCAAGGTACGTAAGGGTTAATTATTTGCAAGACACAGATCCTGAAACTGGAGAAAGATGGACGTTTCTTTAGTCTTGAACTCACAATTTCTTTCTCATGGAATCTATAATATACATAGGGCTATCAGTTTTGGACACAAGCTGATAACAAGGGCTATTTCATGATTAAGAATGTGGTACCAGGGAAGATAACTTGTTTGCTTGGGTTCCTGGCTTTATTGGTGATTACACATATAATAATATAATCACTATCACGCCATGTACATGCGACATTCTGTTCATTATTTTCCTTCTGCTGGTTTAATTTGGTCGAAACACAAATTTCAAAACTTGCCAGCTAATTCACTTGTTTCGTGTATCTATAAGGTGTCTAATCAAATTGGATTCACTTGTGTTTAGTCCTCCAAGAAATGGTTCTACCCTTTGGGAAATTGGAGTTCCAGATCGAACAGCCGCAGAATTCTATATCCCAGACCCTAACCCTAAACTCATAAACAGATTATACAACAAACAACCTAAAGACATGTTAGAAACCATAACCCATTATTTGTATTTAGTTCCAATCAGCATGCATACTTTTCGATCTTTACCTGTTATTCAGACAGTATTAATTTGTTTCCTTGACACATATAGGTTTAGGCAATATGGACTGTGGGAGTTTTATGCTGATTTATATCCACATAATGATCTAGTTTACACCGTTGGTGTCGATCGGTAAGATCGAGACTGGTTTTACGCTCATGTTACAATACAAGGTATGTAATATATATAAACAATGTAGTTATCTAACGATATTGATATTCTTGTTAAACATTTGTTATTTACCATAATAAATTTGGTTTATGCAGGAGAATAGGAGATGGAGTATATCAACCAACGACTTGGCAAATGATATTTGAATTTGAAAAAAAGAATGCATTCTCCGGAAATTATACTCTACAGTTAGCCCTAGCATCAGCCACTCATTCTCAATTGCAGGTACAGCATTAAAACATGTTTCTTTGGTAATTAAAATTCCCTCCAGACCATATATAATCAAAGGTAGATGAATACGATGAATAATGAACTAATATATATTGCATTGCAGGTTTGGTTGAATAATAATGATCAAAGCGACAATATTCCTGCACTATTTAAAACAGTGGATTTGGGAGGAGATAATGCAATAGCGAGGCAGGGAATCCATGGATTATATTGGTTGTTCAGCAATGATGTTCCAAGCGATCGTTTAGTGAAATGAAAAAATATTATTTATTTAAGACAGTCAAATGTAGGTAGAATGTATATTCTGTGTTTAGCATATTCTTGAGAATATTAATTTAGGGTAAGACACTATGCATTGCCTCTGTCAATAATATATGAAGTGAAGAAATTGCCAGACGAGATTATTGCCCTATTCATTATTTTGTTACCTTTCTTGTCTAGCCACCTTCTTGCAACAAAACATTCTGTGAATTCCCTTTTTCTGGGCAATTTTAGTGAGGGTTTTAAAAACCACCAAATGAAAAAAAATGGAAAAAGGGTAAATTTTGATGGGGGCAAAGCCTTCTCCTAAAACAAATCACATCTTCTTTATAAAAAGATCATATATCATCACACCGTTTCTAACAGCGGAGATTGACGATACCAAATTAAGAATTTATGCACAAGTAGCAGTATTTTTTTGTCCATTTAATTATTTTGATGTCATGCAAGTGCGCATTTAATTCTTTCTAGCTTGCTGGTATGAATTTTTGCTAAATTTAAATAAATGCCATGCATGCATTTGTATTAAATGTTGAGATGTACATTAACCAAGGTCTATATGCATTTACGTGCAGGTGTGGTCTTCTATGCATATAATGACTTGAAATCAATTAGATATTTAGATTCATGAATCTAATTTTTTTTTTCACATGAATATTAAAAGTTGTTATTTTTTTTATGGACAGAGTCAAGAATGCTATATATAACCCCTTTATCTTTATCTCTCATTTTGCTCCCCATCTTATATAGGCTCCATACAATTAGAATTAATACGATTTTTTATGGTAATTTCATCAAAGTTATAAATATTATTATGCGAACGAGCTTCCGAATTTTTTGATTCATCGTACGTCAATTTAACCAAAAAAACTGAATAAAATCTAACTTTAAATATATATAATAAATGCAAGATTTATGAAATATTATTATTTTAGATGTCATACACTTGTGTCACTAGCAAGGAGATTTCCAAACTCTTTTAAGATTTGTACTGAGTGTAAACTAATTTGAATAAAGCTAAATAAATTAACCTATTAAGGGAGGGCCACAACTTTCTCATCGAAGATTGAACTTTTTAAAAACATTCTATGAATTAAAATCATTATTACATTCCATAATATTGATTAGATATTTATCATGTCTTTATATAAATATTAGTAGCCTCGAGCGATTAATTACAAGCGTCTCTGTGCAACTTGCTGCCTAGATTTGCTCTCTGATCTATAAATCACAAATTCTTTGAAGTGAGGTATCTTTGCATTTTTCTTCTTTCTTTATTTCCAACTTAATATGTCTGCATTTCCTTCCTTCTTTTGTTTTCATCTTAATATTTTTTTCCATGAAAAAAATTCTTAATGCATACGATCCCAAATAACAAGAAGAATTCAAGCAGAGGAAAATCTAGAGAAACAAAGCATTCATCTATGAACTTTTTAACTGATTTCACTCAAATATAGAACGCTGCAAATCAAACATTTCTTTTCAGGTAATCTTCCATTTCGATCAAGAATAAAATTTTCGGAATCTTCGGATAATGGGATTGGATTCCGGTCATCAATTACATAATTACGCATACAAATGTAATCCGTAAAGTTCATATAAAAATAAGCTTCTTCGGCAAAGTTTACCCCAAATACACAATTTATTCCAGACCCGTAAATAAACAAGGTGAAATCAATAACTTGTTGTTCAGAAATAATTCAAAATTTTTAGGAAAACAGTGTATTCTTTGGTTCGGTTCTACAGTTTTCTAGGTGGCTGTCAATAGAACGAGTTGATTTTTCCTGACAATATAATTAAAACGACTTTTAGAAGAAATATTTTGGAATTAATGATTGATATTATTGTTGTTAATTATGATTGGATCAGGAAGCAGCATTTGAATATGGGGAATAACAGCAAATCAGCGGTAGAAATGAGAGATTGGAAGGATATGAGCTATGACGTGCTGTTGAGAATCTTCATGACTCTGAATGTGGTGGATTTCACTTTCGTTTCCATGGTTTGCAAATCCTGGCGAGGGGTTTGCCAGGACCCTTTGTTTTGGGACCAAAAAGCCTTAGACCTCAACAAGTGGAGGGATGCTGCATTACCCGCTTTGAGTTCCACGATGATTACTCTCTTGACCTCTCTGTTGCATCTCAGCAACAGCCAAGTCCATTGTCTCATCTTCAGGTTTCGACTATACCTGGACGATCGAGACCTTATTAATATCGCTAAAAGGTACATATATAATGTTTCATATATATTCTTCTACGATAGTGCTACACACTATACAGTACAAGTTACACTTATTTTTGTCTGAAATTTTAATCTGCTTTCTCTCCATTCTTACCCATTAAATACATGCATATACAATAATTCCACTCATTCTCTCTCATTCAATGAATTTTCATTCATTCATTCTCTCTCTCTCTCTCTCTCTCTCTCACACACACACACACACTTGCTCTCTCCGTAGATAAGAGTATATTCAGCAAAAACGATGTCCAAAGGTCTCTTAGAAAGTGCTAATGCTCTAAATCAAACACTCTTTGTTTTTCTTTACAGGAGTCGCAATCTGAAGCGGCTGGTTCTACCTGGGTGGTTCTCAGATGTGACAAAAAAGGGAATCAACGAAGCAATGGAGCAATGGGAAGGGCTAGAGTCGATGACAATCACTAACACATTTGTAGCCCCTCACTTTCTGGAAGCCATAGGCAGACACTGCCACAAATTCTCAGAACTAAAGCTAACTTGCCATTTGACGTTAAAGATTGCGAGAACACTGACGAAACATGTTCCAAAGTTGAAGGTATTGAGTGTGCAATCCGTGAGGTTGAACAAGAATGCTGTGCTTTACTTGGTGAAGCAGATGAAGGAGTTGGAAGTTCTTAATGTGACACACGGTTTCCTTGTTTCTGGGAATCGTCCCGACAACACCATGGTATACCCACAACATGCTCTTCCCACATTTCTGGAGGACATGCCCAGACAACCAACGTTAATGTACTGTAAAGGCTTCTGTGTTAACTGTCAAAAAGTGTTTATTTGTAATATGATGAACAAATGGAGGGACCCGAACGAGCAACTTGGCGCGAGGACGACATCCTTTCACTTCAAGTGCCATCTATAGCTCCCTCTCACCTTTAGTTTGCCAAATTCTCTTACAATAAGCAGCCTTTTTCTCCATGTAATCATCATCTTCAAACTTATGTCGTATTTATGTGTGCTATCTCATCAATAATATTAAAAGTACTTGAATTTTCATTTGACCAGAGGAAAGGTTTTTCGGCACTTGATATAACTGTCACCGGTTGAATTTAAATTAAAGTTATTAAAGCAGTTTCATCTCAAGTGGAAAGAAAAATAAAAATAAAAATGGTGACTACGGACTCTGTTTTCTTGGGGCATGTCAGAAGGAAAGTCTACTAATTATAACTATTTTTTTCTCTTCTTGTCTCTTTCTTAAAAAAACTTATATATGGTGAAGCCTCTTTACTTAAATACTCAAGCATTTTTTGTTTTGTAAGAAAAAATGCTTAGCTATGTGTCAATTTAACCCAAGTTCCAAGCCGACGAACGTTACAAATGGAGACGAGTTTCGCGAGGTTCAGATTCCATCTAGATATGTCATTGATGTTTCACGTCTTCTCTCTTCGATTGCCTTCTTCATTTCCAACAGAAACACAAGAGACTGCAAATTGCTCAGTTCTTATCAGAAGTGAGGTCTACATGATTATTGCTTCTCTAGAGTTCTCTATCCCCCTTCTTTTCATTTATTAATTTCTATTTGTTGTAAAATGAGATAGTGTGTCAAATAAAGGAAGTCTCGCGATGCTTTGGTGAGAGGAAGACTGAGGGTATATAAATTATCATATCGTTATGGTGGGTAAAAATGGTCAAGAGAAAAGTGGTTCTTATGCATATAACAATGGACATTAGGAGGTAAACTTTGTATTCACACATTATTTGTAGGGAGAATAACTCTCAGATCCCAAGTAAGACACTTAATTACAAAATGGTTCCAAAGATTTACAAAATTACAAAATGATCCTAAAGCTGTTGAGATTGTAAATGAAGGCTGTTCAGGTTATAAATGAAGGGCTGCTGAGGTTGTTAATGTTAAAAACCTCAGCAGCCTTCATTTACAACCTCACTAACCTTCATTTACAACTTCAACAGTTTTGGGACCATTTTGTAATTTTGTAAATGTTTGTGACCATTTTGTATTTAAGGGAAATGTTTGGGACCATTTTATAATTTAGTATCTTAATTGGGACTTGTTTGTCCTTTTCCCTTATTTTTAACTATGCAGAAAAAATGGAAACGGATATCCACCGCTAATCTATGTCAAGTCAGATTAGCCTATTAAGCGGAAAAAGGTATAGTATCAATATTATTTTTAACTCAACTTAAATTAATTTATTTATAATAAATTTTGCAAAAATCATAAGACACATTAGTTATGTAGAATAATAATTTTATGAAGGACTTGTAAGAACTAGACAATGGTTCTCTCCAGTTTCCTCCTGATCAATTAAAATAAACCAATAACATCTTTTTTCGGATTTCATTATATTCCATATTACTAATTAATCGCTACATGTTTATCCACACATTTATATGTAGACCAAGATATCTCTCACAAGGGGGAAAATCTCCCAGATATGAATTCTCACGGTGGGAGAACCTTCCTCACATAAGAACAAATTAAAGACAGCAGGGCATGACTTGCCCAAGTGTCTAATATTGACTCAACTCACCGTGGCCGGTGAACATTACAAACAGATTAGATGTTACATTTATATCACGGTCAATTTTAGAGTTCATTTGCTTCAAATCAGTGCTTCTGTTCTCTCCCTCTGCAATATACATCCTTGTCTTCATCTTCTTACAAGTGAGGTCAGTTTATTACAACTTCTGAAAAATTTTCTGTACTCTGCTCTCTTTTTCATGTATGTATTTCTTCCCTCTTCAAATTCTTCCATAAAAATTTCTGAATGATTTCAAGAGCAAGAGGAATTGAAGCAAAGGAAAAACTAGAAAAACGAAACTAAGATGCATTCCGTAACATCTGATTAAAGCTTTGATCTTACTAACTGGTATCCTTTGCTCCAACCCTTTTTGTTTTCTATTTCTGGCGGTAAAATCTAAGGGTGATGGGATAGATCAATTCCACTCATCTTTTACATATCTAAGTGTATTGGTAAAGGTTACTTGAAACAACTTATACCAAAACCCTAAACAAGCAATTCAAAAATCAGTGCTTTCCACCCCTAGTCGGTGGGTTCAATGGCTAAAGGTTTGGAGTTTGGACACTTTTACTATTGGGAGGGGTTTGATTCCTAAGCCCGTCTCGATCATGGGGGAGGCATCCCATATTCAGGTAAAGCATGAAATTTGGGACTAATTCCTATGTGATTAATGCTCTATCCTAGCCAATGATCTAGGGCACACTAAGGTTACCCAGAAAAGATAGTGTGTGACTGACAGGAGATTATGTTGCATTTAACCAGGCAAACACCTTACCCTTGAGGATCAGCCTAACCCCTGTCTAAAATTCCTTTACAAAAAAAAGGAATCAGCACTTTCCTATTATTTTTTTAATTTTGTTTCTCCCTGCCAGAAATTCAAGCTAGGCCGAACACTCCAAGAGAACAAGGACGATCAACTTTGATGAGAAATAATTTTAAGTTGTGTCGCCAAGAATTTCAAGAGCTCTAAAGACAATGATCGACTATGTCGATAAAGGAAGTTTTATAATAATTGATCAACTATATCCATCGATATTCTTACTGTTTCACTTTGCTTTTATATATCACTGTAGGAAATATCGTAATAATTGTCCAACCTACGGATTTGGGAGTCAGCTGCTTGCCCGATTGCAGCTGCCCCTGGATTTTGGGATTGTTCTCAAATGTTTTTTATATATTTATTTATATACTTAGATTTTACATAAAATGAATGATATTTTAATATTTTATGGGTAAAAAATGGCTATATTTATAATTTTTTATGATTTTTTAAAGATAAACTCTTTAAAATTGAGAATAAGGTTGGTGCTTTTAAAGTGTTTATATTTGAAAAATTATAAAATATTGTAAATATAACTATTTTTTACCTATAAAATATTAAAATGTCATTCATTTTATGAAGAATCTAAGCATATGAAGAAACAATAAAAACACATTTGGAAAAGCCCAAAATTGAGCGGCAGCTGCAATGGGTAGCTGACAGCCCAGATGCATCCAACGACATAGAGCAAATTTTCGAAGTGGTTTTATTTATTGTGTTCACTAACCATCTATTGCAGAAACAATAGTGTTAGAGACAGTGTAGTGGAAAGAAGTTTTTTGCAATGACTGATTTCTTCTCCAACTTCATTTCTTTTTATAATTCCAGACGATCGACAGCATTCGAATGTGGAGAAGAACAAATCACAAGTGAGATATTGGAACGACATGGACTATGACGTGTTGATGAGAATCTTCATGACTTTGGATATGGTGGATTTCATTGCTGTTTCTTGGGTGTGTAGCTCCTGGAGAAAAGTTTGACAAGACCATGTGTTTTGGGACAGAAGAGTCTTGGATCTTACCAAGTGGTCTCCACGAATTCCAAGTCCAAGGATGATTCATTTCCTGAAGTACGTTTTATATCTCAGTGGCGGCAAAATAGGCTCTCTCATACTCAACTTTCGCCTTCCTCTTAGAGATGTCGTTTTAATTACTATTGCTAAAAGGTAATGTTTCCATAACTTTCCTTAAATTGCTTAGATCCCTAGATTTCGTAGTTGTTTTGACATTTTATAATTCTAGCTTTGAAGAGGTTCTACTATGACATTATTTTGAAGCCATGTTAATAATTTTGGATGCATTGTTCTCTTTAATTTGCCTTCCTGCAAAGTTAACTTTCTGCATATAATGGAAAACCATACAAAAAGAGTAACAATAAGTCTTATCACACTAGGTGGGTACGAAATGTTAATTTTTCTCATTTCCATTCCCATCACTACCTTTTTAGATTTGCGAGATTGTGTCCCTATATATGTTCCCAGTGCCAAACATGATCTTTCCCTTATGAACTAATTAACTTCTTTAGTTACCTTCATCCATCCAGAAGAATGCGGTAGCCCTTTCCTTATTTAATACTACACCATGTGTTGATGCAGTGGCTCTCACTTACTTCTCACTATGCTTAAGCTGCACAACGCGTTACTTTCGAGCAACCACTTAGTATTGGTACAATTTCTTTGTTGGTTCATGTCATAACTATTTGACAGAGTTTTATACTGGTTGTCGATGGTCCAACACAACTCTCATGCTTTACCCTAGCTTGGGACAAGCTATAAAGATAGGCAGAGTTGAGAATAGTAAACCATACATGCATATTGACAGAAGCATGCCAAGCGGATATGCTATGAATATCATTATTTTTTTCTCATAAGTTTCTTGCCCTTGATAGTTGATACATCATCAATACTTCGTTTGATTCTCAGGCATAACCAAACTGCTCAAAGGACATGCACATTATGAAAGTGGTAAATGTAACGATCTAAGTATAATATCTTTTTTGGTGTAGGAGTCGTGATCTGAGACGATTCGTGCTTCCAGGACGCCATCTGCAGATAACACAAAAGGGAATCAAAGAAGCGATGAAGATGTGGCGAGGTTTAGAATCCTTCACAATTACCGACAGTGAAATCGCCTGTAGCATTATTGAAGCCATAGGCAAATACTGCAGCAACTTCGTTGAGCTGAAGATAACTTGCCATTTCTCATTGAACATTGCAAAAGCAATGGTCAAGCACGTGCCCAAGCTCAAGAGGCTGAGTCTTCAAGCCACAAAAGTGAACTAGGATGCTCTGGTTGGAGCGGTAACTCATTTGCAGGAACTAGAAGATTTGAATGTGTCACATTGTTTCATTGTTGGAGGTAATCGACCAGAGAATATAAGAGTATTCTCACTCCAACAGGTTCTGATCATTCTGGGTGGTGTGGCGAGAATGCCGAGGTTGATCAACTGTCAGGCCTTTTGCGCCAAATGTGAACTTGTGATGGCCTGGAATGTAGCTATTGAACAGAGAAACCCTGAAGAGCAGATTTGGCTCGAAGATGAGATACCTTCTCTCAGGGTTGATTAATTTTAAGTAAATAAAATAAGACAGAAAATATCTTTTTGTGTGTGTGTGTGTGTCTCTAGCGATAAACTCGCCACCTTCGCCAGCTTGTAATATGAATGAACTGGCTATTATTTCATGCAGGCAACTTTTGTCTATATTTATATCATATCTATAATTTAATTAAAAAAATGAAAAAAATGTTATTTCAGCTTTTTTAGGTTTAACATTTTAACGTGTGGGAATTAATACAAATATCTATTATATACTTTATGTTATAAAGAAGTCAAAATCAAAACTTCTTGGATTAATCAAGCACAAGGGATTGAAATTAAAACTAGTTTGTAAATTACGTTAATCTCTTACTATATATATAAATGCACTACGTTTAAATTAATTTCTGCTTTGGTGTTGATGCGATATATCATCTTTGAACGTTTATAGCTCACACTGCGGTCTTCTATGGGAAAGACAGAATAGAGAAGAAAACTGATTCAATGTTTTTGAACAAAGAAATCGGTTTAGTGTTTGTGTGTTTGTTTGTTTATTATTAGGTGCATTGTAGAGAAGTGAAGGTCGACAGCGGGTTTGAATTAAATGATTCTGTTCATTATTTTAACAGCCGCTAATATAATATATTACACACAGGGACATTATTTATTTGAAGCTAGCCATATCTCAATAGGCTTGTTTAGTTCGCCCGTTTGGGCAACCAAAATCCATTCTTGCGCTTACCGAGACAAAATTCCTCTCACATATTTACCTTGAAATCTGTATCCGTTCTCCCAACGGACTATCCAAACAAGCCCAATGCATGTCCGAAAAAAAAAAGAAATCCAGTAATTCATTAATGACAATTTCTTATTAAACAAAAACATTAAATCATTGTGTGTGTGTGTGTGTGTTCATTCAAAGAATATATCCATAGATTCAATGTTCATTCATTCATGTAATCATATGTACATGATTGGAAATCACTTATTTTCAACGGTCATGTAAGTCAAAACAAAACCATTTCGAAATCAACAAAACCCATCTTAAAATCATCTTGAAATTTGTAAAATAATCTCGGAATCTGTAATTCTTTTCTTTCAACGGATTTCCCAAACATACACAAAGGATACATTTGCTTGATGTTCATTCAACTTCTCTTTTGCCATCAACTTCTTGTGCATTCATTAATATACATCCCTTATTTTCATATCTCTGGATATGTAAAATATTATTTAAGAATGCCGTTTAATTTCATCCTTTTCTTATTACAACCACATCTATATTAATAACTTTTGATACATTATTAATTTATTATCTTGCGTTCCTGCATGATTATTAAATATTTTCAACAAACCATGCATGTTTAAAAGTGTTGCACTTCAAGCTGTAAAAAAAGGAAAATTATTCAAAGGTCCCAAGCAACAGAATTAACTACAAAATAATCTCAAAGATTCACAAAATTACCATAAGGTCCAAGAGTAGCTGATGAGGTAGTCATTAACAACATTATTAACCTTCATTAACAACCTCAACAGCTATTCCTGAGACCTTATGGTAATTTTGTGAATCTTTGGAATATTTTATGGTTAATTCTATTGCTGGGACCTTTGGATAATTTTTCCAAAGAAAGCATTGTACGGCAAGCTGATGCAATAATATATCGTCATTTTCTTATAAGATTGTTGCTAATTTTATCTCAAATGCTATGTTAATTAACATTGTATTTAGGTTATCCTGGGGGAAATTTATGATAATAATTAAAGTCTTCGTATATAATGATCTATCTTAACACACTATATTTTGAGTCGTAACATACTAACAATCTTAAAACAATTAACAAATTTTGTTTTATATCAGAGGCCTGTGGAAAGGGAAACTACGAGATACTTTCATCGCTTAGTGTTCATAGAAGAAAAACTCTCCTAGACCCCAATATAATTAATATCATTTATAAAATTGTTATAAATATTATTAATAAGTCCTATATAAGAAAATTAGATATA